>JAESVK010001301.1:6765502-6782571 GCA_017140935.1 Hamamelis virginiana
ACCTCACTCGTATAGGTGGAGATCTCATGTATCATAATTCATCCGTGCCAATCAACCTAAATTTCAAAGAGAGAAATGAGTAAATACAATAAGGCAATGAAGCAACGACACATAGTTGAACAAACTTCTCATTTTTTTTTTCTTTCCTTTTTTTTTTTGGGTGTCGGGGTGGGAAGGAATATGTAAACAAATGAAAGTTTGTTGGCTGTAGTCATCACAAAATAAAAAGATACTCTAGATTTAACAAACTACTTTATTTTTGTAAATCTCCCCAAAAAATGTAAATGCTATACCTTGATACCAGCCCCAACATGGAATTACTGGAGACTTGTTATCTAATTCAATTTGGTGAAAAACAAAATCTAGAAATTAAATGCATTCAACTTCATTGTGATTATAAGATTACAAATATATTATTTGAAGTATTTATATAGCATTAGTTGAATGTAGTTGGTATGCCAGGCTATTTCCTGGAAAATAGCATCCTAATCCTAAAAATATAAAAGGGAAGCCATTTTCCCTCATTTTGAAGATGTATAGAATTGAATTGTGCTACAAGAGCAAACATAATTGGGGGTTTTAATATGATTTCCATATCTAGTTTACCCGAACACCAAATGGGTTCAATTTTTTTTAATGTTAGCTTTATGCTTTGGTTGCTTGGAAAATGCAGGGAAAGAAAAGAAATTAAAATTTTAATTGCTAGGTTTTTAGTTATTTTGGTCTCGAGACCTAGTCTAATACAACTGGCTTAGTTCGGTTGAGCTTCATTTTTTAAAATTAAAATAACATAAAGACACAATAGTCGAAATTATATTTTATTTTCCCGTCCTTAGTTTAGTTGGCAACCAAAAGGAGGTTAGCTAAAAAAATATTATTATATTTTTAAAATTTTAAAATGATATGATTGTTTGTCCATGAAGTTAATTGTGTGCATGATTTTTTTTTTCTTTTCCATTGCAAAATAATCTCACGAGCATTTCTTCCTTTGTAGGCAAGATGCTGCTCCTTTTATCTGTGGTTAAACTGCTTTTTAATCACATTTGGGATGTCTTAAGGGAAGTTCCAAGCTTTCAATCTGAGTACGGGAGTATTCTCCGGCATCTTCTGGCAGTGAGAGATTATCGCTTTCACATGAGGAAGAGGGTTTATTATAGTGAGTTTTGGATTCAGATAACCTGTGTGTGTGTGTGTGCGTGAGCGCGCGCGTGTGCATGGATTAGATTGACCAGTGAAGCACGAATACTTCAAACCCTCCTCCCTATCTCGTATCATATCCGATATACATGTTGGATACTCTAGGATACATATCAGATTCCTTTCATAAGTATCAGTATATAAAATTTATATACCCACTTAGGGAGTTGATTTATATTTTTTTCCTAAAAAAAAAAGTTCAAAATGTTGTTCTAAAGAATAATAGAGTTGATTTGCAAATATAAAAAATAGTTTAACAAGGGCCTGAGCTCCAATTCTGGAGTTTGTTCTCTCTTTGGGTTTGGTTTCTCCATTTCTTTCTCTCTTTTAGTTTTGTCCTCTCTTTTCTCTCTCTTTCAACTTATACGTCTTACACTCTCTTCTTTTTCTTTTCCAAAGATAAACCAAGAAGCTTTGGGCTCTTTCGTTCTCTTTTATCTTCGTCACTTTTCGCTTTTAATTTCATTTTTTTGGACTATGGACATGTTTTATGGTATTTATTCTCGCATCTTAATTGGTTTATATATGTTTTAAACTTTTTAATGTTTTAGACCAAAAGCTAATTTAATTTAAACAAATATATATATTTATATATGTATCCTTGTTGTATCATATTCTACAATTTTAAAAATTGTCATATCAATGTATCCGCATCTGTATCAGTATCCATGCTTCATAGGACCTGATATGCATTTCTTCAAATGTTAAATAATATTGTCATTGCTTCATTTTCTGTTTTTCATGTGATTTACTTTTGGCAAGGCCTTGTGCTTCTGTACATGGAAATGGTGGAATCAAGCTTGAGTGAGAAGAATGGGCAGTATAATCTGAAAGAGGAGGTCTTTCGCTACATTCTCACACTCCATTCTCTTCTTGAAAATCCTCCTGGAGATTTCCCAGACAATCTTCGGGAAGACATTGTTAAGGGCTTTGTTGGTATTTTCTCTTTTGTAAGGTACAAAATAATTGAGTCCCGTCTTGCTTCTTGTTCTCCGTCCATAGACATGACTAGTTGCGTTAGATGTTCTCTTCTTATCATAATATCATACGACCGTCTTTCCTTTATTTTAACCTTTTCAGGGATGAGGGAAAGATTTCGCGTAAGCTAATTGAATGCATTAATACGTACTTGTTAAAGGATGGTCCAAATTTGGGTTGTCAGTCCTTGGAAATCCATAATGCTGTGCAGCAGTTTGTGTTCCGTTGTTGGCTCACAACCCATGATCGGAGTCTGAAGGTTTCTTAACCTTGCATGGGCATGCTTTTTTTTTAAATCTTTTTTTAAACTTTATTTTTATCCTCGGATCACTTGATCTGATTGTATGTTTACATATCTATATATATTTCTCTTGCAGGATGCACTTATTTTTTATGCAAGGTTACAACTAAATCTAACTAGGGGTGCTGTCGATGGAAGTCCTTTGGTAGAACAAGTTCTGGATGTAGTTGGTAAGGAACTAGATCAAAGCAATATTTCTAGCACTGGTGTGCCCTGGTAAGTGATCCCCAACCTTCTTCTTTATTTCTTTATTTTTCCCCCATTCCAAAGATGTTCTCTATTGAGTTACTTGGTGTGGTTTCTCATGGATAGTCATGTGTATATCCCTTGCATCAGGAGTGACACGTCCAAGGATGATAAGTTTAGAAACTTGACAAGCTCACAGTGCGGTTTGGTGGAACTAGCGGCTCTTGTCTTTTATCGGGTAGTTATTAATTTTAATACAGACCTGCATTTTAGTCTTGCTGATGATGCTGTATTCTATACCTTTTATTTATTATTTTTAAGATTTAATTTTAATACAAAAGCTCTAGAAAAAATTTCAGGATCTGGTGGGTTATTTATTTATTGTTGGTTTGTGATATTGATGATTTTTCTAACCAAGATATATTGTCTGAGTTTCTCCTGCACAAGGCTCTTGTGGATTTTGTAGAATTTTTGCTAGATTTGAAGGGTGTAATTTGACAACATTTTTTTTTTTTATAAAATTTCTGCTATATGCATCCCTAAGTTGTTTTCATATGTTGAATAATTCATAGAAGCAGAGGTGTTTAGAATAGTTAAGATTTTTTTTTTCTTTCCCAGTTGAAGAACTATCATGGTTGTTGACTAGTATGATTTACTTTCTCAGGCATGTCTTGATTCATTTAAGGCATCATCAACTGAAAAACGAGCTAGGACGGAACATGCTGCTGCACATCTAAAAGAGGGACTCATGAAAGGAAAATGGCTATGGTAAGTTTTAATTTGGAAAATTATATTAGTATCTGGATGTCCTTGAATTGTAGGTGAGGCACGGGTCTCATTTATGGGTAGATGTTAACCACTGTTCTAAATATTTAACAATAGAGTATATATATATATATATATATATATATATATATATATATATATATCAATATGATTGTTGGACTGTTACCAATTTAGCATGGATGCATTTCCGGCTACTTGGTTATGGGTGCTTATGGTTCACCAAGGGTGGTCCTTTTTGTATGGATAGCAGCCCATAATAAGTGCTTAACGGTAGATAATTTAATGAAGAAGTTTGTTATGCCAAACTACTATGAAATGTGTATAGTTCACCCAAGGGTGGTCTTTTTAGTACTTAGTTGTTATGATTATGGTTCTTTTTTGTATTCCTCGCGTGTACAGAGGTCATCATGGACCATCATCCATCCATCCCCTATGACAACCACTCACCATCCAATGAGTCTCCATTTTCAATCATTATAATCACCACCTTAGTCCAGTAACACACGACCACCACGCTATATAGGGAAAATTGTTATGCAACTTATCCTCTCTCTCCCTCTCTCATATATATATATTTGCATTTCTTTCTCTCTCTCTCTCTCTCTCACATCGTTGTGGTCGTCGTCCATATCTCAAGTCATTGCTGTTCTCATCGAATGTTGCCGTAGTCACCACTGTTAAAATCATTGGCGTCAAGGAGCATTACCATCATCATCATTAGTTCTTCATCAAACGTTATTGATAGTGTCATATCAGGTTGAGATGATTAAGGTATTTAAAGGTGAGGGGATTTGAATTTATGGAGGCGGGTTTTAATGAAAGGGTTGGCTAATGGAGGAGGGTGGGTTAATGGAGAGAGAAGGGAAGGGTGGCATTTATTTATTTTGGATCAGGTAAATTGTTAATTGTATTAATAATAAGAAAAGGTTCGAAAAGACCCTGTACATGTCACACGTGTGGTATACGGAATAATAAGAAAAACAAAAAATATAGTTGTAAAGAATACAGAAAAAAAAAAAGGCTGGAAAGAGGAGCCATTAAAGCCTAAAACAGCTGACTCTTTCCACTCAAAAAGCATCCTAGCTGTTTTGAAAGAGTTTCTCAGTTTTTCTGTCATTTTTTATATTTATTTTTATCTTTAAAATATTTGTAAATAATTAAGGAGAAGAAGTGTAATCCTATACTTTCGACTAACACCATTACCTCAGCAACTTTGACAGGGAAGGTCAGTGTCTTTTTCTAAACCTGAGGGGAGGTCCCTATAATTTCGACAAACTTTAGGTTTGGTCAGTCAGTAAGCGTGATTTTTCCTACAACTTAGTATGAGATGTCACTTGACACCCCCAGCATGTAAACCCTTCTAGAAATAAATAAATGACACTTCTAGTGCTAGTAGGACACACATAAAGAAACAGCAGAAACAAATGACACTTTAAAAGCCAAATGGTAGTCCAAGCTGTTATTCGTAATGCTCTTCAATCTTCATATCCCTGTACCACTCTATTAGTGTTTTGTTAATTTTTTTTTGCTTCTATTTATAAATCCTCTTTCATGAGCTCTGTCTCCCTCTTTTTATGTTTGGTTTTGTTGTATTTATTTTCCTTCTTCCGTTCTTCACTGAATATCCACAATGATTTTCAAGCAATGCTTTGTTAAATTGAGGGGGATATCTTCATGACCATTTTCTATTGAAGTGACATCCAAGATTTTCATTTGTGAAAGATGCTATCATATTACTGATGGTAAATTTATCTGCAGAACTGGGGTTTTATGGATGTACCTAAGTGAACTTTTAATCAATTTTGTTATATTATTTCTTTGTTGAATTAATGATATTTGATAAGATATTTGTACCGCTGACAGTTTTTTGAGATATGTCTTGTGATGTAATTAGTTAAGCATTCATTAGTTTATGCAGTGCTGTGTTCATTTTCCATCCAATGCTATCCTGTTTCTCTTTGGATGAATATTGTATTGAATTAATTAGAGAGGGTTGTTCTACAGGAATGCTGCCTTTTGTTGTCTCATACGTAAATATTACACTCGCATTAGTAAGGATCTTTTAATCTACTGGTTTGAAGGCATATGCAAAAGCTTTGAAAGGTAATTCTGAATTACATGGGGGTGTTATAGGGAGGGGCGCTTGTGTCCTTGTTCTACGTTGATTATTTTACTTTTGTACTTGAATATCTATTTTGTATAAGATAATGAATAAAGTTAGAGATTATTTCTGTCATGTCACTTTCTCACTTTATTATCATCCTCTTTCTTAATTGTTATTGCGCACCAAACCTTAGAAACCTTACATGTAATGTACTTTTGTTAAATCATAGTAATACAATTGTATAAATTTTGTTACTTTTAAAGATATTCTTGTGTGCATACACAGTACACTTGTGGATTTGGGGGGGGGGGGTTTTGTTTCTTGCATGTGTGTTCTGATGTATATCAGCTGCTACTAACACTGATGCAGACTATCAGTGCTGAGATGTACTTGTCATGAGCTGATGCATGTAGTGATAGGAATATTGCCCCTTTTGAAAAGAGACTTAGCCTTATAAAGTCGAGATAATGATACTGGTAGCAAAGTTGTCCTTTGAAAGACTTAAAACCTACTGTCTAGAGGAGGTAGATTAACTTTGGTTTACCATTAGGTGGTAATCCAAGGAGGGATTCCTTTTGGGAGCTAGTGTTAGAGAGGGTGGGAAAAAGATTGGATGGGTGGAAGAAAGCTCTACTGTCTAGAGGAGGTAGATTAACTTTGGTTCAGTCAGTGTTGTCTAGTTTGCCTATTTACTATATGTCTATCTTCCAAATGCCTAAAATGGTGGTGGCAAGGTTGGAGAAATTGATGAGGGGTTTCTTTTGGGAGGGTAAGGGTGAAGGGAAGAGACCACATTTAGTTAACTGGGGTATTGTCTCTCGCCCCAAGTTGAAAGGAGGTCTTGCTATGGGCAACATTGTGAAGAGGAATATTGCTCTTATTGGGAAGTGGCTTTGGAGGTTTCCTTTAGAGTGTGATTCTCTTTGGCATAAAGTTATTAAAAGCAAATATGGATTACGGGATAATGGTTGGGATGCTAACTTGGGAATTAGGGTCTCTGGGTGTTGTCCTTGGAAAGGTATTTCTCGGGTTTATAGTTCTTTTCATAAATTCTTGGCTTTTAAGGTCGGATGTGGGAATAGAGTTCGGTTTTGGGAAGATGTATAGAGAGGGGACCGTGCTTTTCTTTCTTTATTTCCCCGGGTGTACGCATTATCGTTGCTTCATAACGCTCCTATTGATAGTTTTGTGGTGTCTTCTTCTTTCCCCGATTTCATGGAATTTTCATTTTCGTCGAAATCTTAATGATAGGGAGTTTGAGGAGTTGTTTTCTTTGTTGTCTCTTTTGGATGGGTTGGTGTTGTGTCCTTCGATTCAAGATAAAAGATTGTGGTCTAGTCATTCTTCTGGGCTTTTTTCATCTAAATCTTTCTTTGATGCCTTATGTGATGATCCTTCTTTGCCTATTTTTAGTCCGTGCAAAATGATTTGGAAAGCGAAAGTGCCTTTAAAAGTTAAGATATTTGCTTGGGCTGTGGCTCATCGAAAGATTTCTACTAACGAGGTGGTGCAAAAAGGGAATCCTGATATTTTTATTTCTCCCCAATGGTGTGTTCTGTGTAGGGTTGATAGTGAGACCATTGATAATTTATTCTTGCATTGTCCTTTGGCAATGGCTTTGTGGCAAAGATTGTTTAAGTCCTTGGACATGTGTTGGGTGGCCCCAAAATCGTCTTCTGCAATGTTGGATAGTCAGTTTCATCTTTTTGGATCTTCCAAGAGAGCCATGGTTCTTTGGAGATGTGTTGTTATGGCAATTTTTTGGGTGCTTTGGCTTGAAAGGAATGCTCGTATATTCGAAGATAAGTGTGATAGTTTTGTTGATTTGTGGGATAGGGTTTGTTTTTTGGCTTCTTTTTGGGCTTCGGTGTCTAGGGAGTTTAGGGGTGTTCCTTTGTTTATTATTTTGAATAATTGGGTGGAGGTGTGCGAGTAGGGGTTTTGTTTTGTTTGGTTGAATTGTAGTATTTTGGGTCTTATTTTTCACTTCTTTTTCCTCTGTATTGTAGGACATCTTGTCCTCTTCTTTTTTTAATAATATTTTGTTGATTATCAAAAAAAAAAAAAAAGAAAGACTTAAAACCTTTATGAAGCTTGAGGAGGAAGAGTGAGGCAACTTTGGGGAAATGCCTACAAGGGATGGTAGCAGCGAACATTTAAAGTACTAGACCAGCTTTTAGACCTTTAATTTAGAAAGCTCTCAACCAATCTTTTTAGGTCTCAAGATTAAGGTCGAAGGTAAGTTACCCTATTGATAGGGGCAAGGTACATGACTACCGTAGTTAGCCTATGCTCTTCCCACCATTTGAAGACCTCTCAAGCCATCCTAAAAGCACAGTCAAGGCAACTCATTCTGGCACCTTGATTACATAAACTGCCACCATACCCTAGAGTACTTCTAAGGCTCCCTAGGCCCTACTATAAACTTAGGCAGGCATCACATGTCAGGGTGTATGCCTGTTATGAACAAGGGGAGCACACAAGCCTTGGAGGGGGAACCTTAGGTGGGACCTCCCAGACACCTACTAAGTGCATTGCAATACAGCAGTGTAGTAAGTGAACTTGCTCTTATGCGCATGAGCGCATCACAGGTAGGCCTTTCTCAACGGGAAGGATCTTAACCATTGGAAACAACTAAAACAAGTATTTTATAATGGAAGATGCCTCAACCACTAGGATATATACAATGGGAGCAATGCTCAACCACTGTAGTTAGTCTCGTTTTTGTTAGTGTCACGAAAGATTTCTCAACATTGTACTTCGGAGATTTTCATTTTTTGAAGCTTGAAGGAGTAAGTTGTGAATGGAACTAGACAACTAGGTCCATTTAATTCCTTTTTTTTTTTTTTTTTTTTTAAAAAAATATGCAAAAACCTTTATATTTGTTTACTTTCATCTTATTCCTTTTTTTTTTTTTTTTCCATCTTTGAAAACTCGAGGATATAGCCAAGAGACTAAGTATATACCCTCATTTTTCGTAGCATTTCCTTTTCTGTATTGTACTATAGCTTTTGTAGACAAGATAAAGAGGAGTTGGGACTTGTATATTGTGAAGATATGTTGTTCCATGAAAAATGCTGCAAGGAGGGTTCACCTAGTTGCTTTTTATGTTTTGTGTTGAGAAACCAGGATCCAACTCAATAACTTAAGTTACCAAGTGGAGGGTCTCTAGAACTTATTAACCAAGCTTGGGTGGTGTGAGAAACCGATGTGGGACAAATCTTTCAGCACTCCCCCTCGCGTACAGCCCGGATGTACGCGGGCGATGAAACTTTGAGCCTGGGATTTTGGTAGGCCTAGGAGTTTCTGGATAAAGAGGCCCCCCAAGCATTGAGATATAGGATAGATACTGCATACAGCTCGGGTTGTACGCGGGTGGACGAACCCCGAGCCTGAGAATTAGTGACCCATGGGTTCGCGATGAAGAGGTCCCCGGGCAGTGATACGGGAGTGAAGGGAATGGAAAATATGAGCCCACCCAAGACCTAGCCCTGATACCATGTTGAGAAACCAGGATCCAACTCAATAACTTAAGTTACCAAGTGGAGGGTCTCTAGAACTTATTAACCAAGCTTGGGTGGTGTGAGAAACCGATGTGGGACAAATCTTTCAACACTTCCAAAACCTTTTTGTTTCTCTCCTTCCACAAACAAGGCATAAGGCATAAGTGGGTAACCCTCCAAATGGTTTTGCAGTTCTTGTTCATGGTCTTAAACCACCATCCCTACAACAACTCTTCCACTGTCCTAGGCATCACCCAAGTAGATCCCAAAGCCGCAAAAAAGAGAGCCCCAAAGATCAGCCGCCAAAGGGCAGTGAAGGAAAAGATGATCTACTCTGCACATACAACATCTATTTGGGATCAACCAACCCCTGGTGATGATATAATCAATAGTTAAGCACTTGTTTCTTGAGGCAGTTATAGAGCACAAGAGTTCCAAACTTTCTTCCCTAGGAAGCCACTCCTTCTAGAGCCTTTCAGGATAGAATAACAATCCTTCACCGATCGTATAAGAACTCTTCCACTGCAAAGCATTCCCCCTATCCCTAACCACCTCCATAGCCTGGATTCTTTCAAGAAAAGATACCACTGCCACTGACAAGTTGAATTTAAATTATATTGTTACACCTTTGTATCCATGAATGCATTTGTAATCTTATGTCCTGCCCATATACATGCTATAGTTGTTTGGCAAAAAACTGTCGGAATGCTTAAATTTGATTCACTGTTGGATTGATGAATTGGGAATTGGGAAATATTGCAGAATTTTGAATGATGCAAATATGGAGCATGTTTATGATGGTTTGCTGTGGACTTTGCGGTATGCCTATTCTTGTTCACCATGGTCATTCATTATTATTATTTTAGTTAAATAGCTCAAGAAACAAATATTAGTGCCGAAATATGAGGATTACAGTGGGATGGAACTCATAAATCTTAGAGTCAAAACTGGCTGGCACAGAAGTGTCTCATGCAAATTTGTTGTGCAGTCCAAATTTGAGTGAAGCGCTGCTGTGCCTGCCAGTTTCAGCTCTAAGATACAATTTTATGAGTTCTACACCACTGTAATCTTTATATTTCTGCATTAATATTTGTTGGTTAATTTAACATAGCACATTTAGATTTTTCTTCTTCAGCTCTTATGTATATGTACCTGCATCTTAAGGACTCTGCAGGAACTCTCTTCTCTGGTGCTGCTTCCGGTTATAGGAGTGGAGATTTCACTGAGGTCATCTCTCACCTCAAAAGAGGTATTTTTCTTACCATTTTTTTGATTGGTTGATTGTATCTTTATGTTGTTCCTATTTTCTGAAATTTAATTTTCTTTTTAAAGCAAAATACTCACACCCTTATCCCCACTCCAACAAAAAACCTCCCTCACATTCTTATCATATCTTAGAATATTTATTCATAATATGGGTTCTGAAACTGACCATCTTTCAAGATTGCCTTCTAAGTTGTTCATTTGACCTTTCGTTGTGTTGTTCAGCTACAGATTTTATAGTTCTGTTGGATGATGTGTAGAACTATTGAAATTTGATTTGATTAGTCTTGTTCATATAACTGCACTCTTAGTCTAGGATGTGTTTGGTTAACTGAAATGTAGAAAATTTTCAATTTCCTTGTGTGATTAATGAATAACCTTCATCATAGGGAGTTTGAACTATAGATGACTGTGTCAATGTAAGAAAAATGCTATCTACAGTTGAATTTCTTATTTTCTAAATAGATGCTGTCTTTTGTGCGAAAGTGAGTTTTAGTTTTATATGCCACCTGAACATGCCTCTTTATTAGAAATTCCAATTTGTTATTTTATTTGGCTAAATATCCTAATGCCAATTGCCAAATGTGTTGTACATTTTGAGTCACATAATTCATTAAAATGATAAAATATTTTCGCCAGAGTTGAATTCAAGCTTTATTGGTTCATGCTTTGTACTCTTCCATGATAATTTCATCTTCTCCCTTCACTATAAAGGTTGTCTTTCAAATATTCTGGGCCAGTGTTTATTTGGTTATACAGTTTTACTATCCTGTTTTGGTTGTAGAATAACAAGCATGGGCACTGTGCATTTGTTTTACTCAACTTTAACAGTTTAATGGGATAGTGTTTTCCAGAAGAAGGCTAACAAGCCTCAAAATACACTCTACCCTGGACATGTCTTCAAAGTCCCCACCATCACTATCCTTTTTCTACTAACCTTTTTCTTTCATCCACCCAAAAAGATCCTGAGGTTATGTCGTAATAAGAGGTGTTTATGTTGTCTTAAGGAAACAAATCACTAGTAATTTTGGATGGTTTATGGTTTGGATTGAATGGATGGGCTCTTGTTTAGTTGTTATATGTTTTTTATATAAGTAAGAAGAAACAGTTAAAGAGCTCAATTACAATGGTGGGTCATTGGGTTTCCACATTTAGGGAGATTCAGTGTGAAATCCTTTAGTCTTGCTTTTATATGTTTGGAGTTCTTTTCATGGTACATTGTCTTATATTGGTTGTTTTTTAAAATTTTTTATATATTACTTTGCCTTTGGGGGTAGGTCTTGGGTATGCCATGTTATTCAATCAATAATACTTTGAAATGCATCAAGAGAGTGATATTGCCTTCGTCTTTTTCAAGTGTTTTTCCTCTCAATGTGAATTGCATTAATTTGGTGGTCGTGCAGTTTGAAAGTGGTTGGCATACAATATGGAGCTGTCTAATGCAAGGGTTACCTACATTTGGTAGTGTCACCTCAGTTGTAAGTTTTGTTCATGAATTTATCTAGAGTGTTGTCAATATAAGTGATTGATATTTTCATTTATTTTTATGCTAAAATTTCAATTACACTAGTAACAATTGAAACTTTTTTATTTATGGCTTGTTCTTGAAAGAAAACAAAACCCAGATAAAATTTGTGGATTTTGATTTTTGCAACATTTCATGTCCTAGTAGGAATTGGAAACTTTTGCTGTTAAAAAAAATCTTTTAATCCTGGTAGGAATTGGAAATGGTATTAGGAATAGATCCATTACTTTCGTGCTTGAGGGCTGAAGCACAATAATTTAGGTACTTCTTGATAACAATTCTGCATTTATTCAAATTGACGTTAAGTGGTTTTTTTGGTGAATTATCGGGATGCCTCTTTTTTAGGAAATATGCTGGAGTTGTAAAATTTTCTATTGATTCCATTTTATTCAAATTCTTCAATAGTATCACTTACCAGAACTACAATCACAATGATACACAGCCTCTTTCAACAGCATTGACAGACTTCTTTTCTTTATTTCGCTATCGATTGATGTAAACAAAGTCGTTTCTTTGGGATTTGTTTTTTGTTTGCTAAATGGTTTAATTTGTTCAAAATCTTAAAACGGCTCATATCTCAAGAGGTTTTGTTGAAATTTAAAATATCAAGATGGCTAGAGTCACGGGCGGGTATCCAAGCCAAAAGACTAGCTTATTAGGTGGAGGTCTATACTCGCTTTATGAGCCCAAGACACCCCAATGTCTGTCCAATGTGGGACAAGAATTCGTGACATTCTCCTCCACCTAAGCACGTGAAACCCTCGTTGCGGTTAGACTACCTTACCTGCCCGCCTGCTCTACAGGTGGGGGACCTGCTAACAGTGCGGACACCCTCTGGTATAGGCGCTTTGCGTGGCATCAGATAAGGGGCATGGTCTGCTCTCATACCACTTGTCACGGGCTGGGTCTCCAACCCGAAAGATTAGCCTATTAGGTGGAGTTATCGTACCCGCTTTATAAGCCCAAGACCCCCTTTGTGCCTATCCGATGTAGGACAAGAATATTTGACAGCTAGTTTGTTGTTTAAGCTGCTTCTTAATGTAAATTGTGTTTGTTTTCGTACAGGCCGATGCTGCTTTGAAGCTTCTTGGAAATCTACTTTCAAATGTGAGTTCTTAGACAGCTTGTTGGTCGGATTTCTCATGCATTGTTCTCCTTGTACGGCTGCCAGGAAATATCTTCCTTTGATACTGTCCTTAGGCTCCCATTTTTTGATGATTTCAAGTGCTTATGACGCATTTTTATCTTTCAGGACCTAGTACAAACATCTATTGTACCTCAAGATGTATGGGATCTTCAATTATTTAGACGAATGCCATCAATGTAAGTGCATTTTACTTTAATTACACTTGCATGCCCATGCATGCATGCATGTTGGCGCACAGACATGATGCTTCGCATGTTATATATCAATAATTATTGATATCTTCGCTTCTTAAAAGAAACTTTGTGTTTCAGTTTGAGTGGCTTTGCGGTGGTGTAGCACTCTTCTGAAGCATCTTGCTTTGGATGGGAAAGATTTTTCTTCCCAATCGGAAAGGACAGATGTTCCTTCCTTTCAATCTTTTAAGGAAAATTAGTGTCCTGTTTCTTCATATGGCCAGAAAGTTTTGCATGCTATCAACTTGTCTATGTGCTATTACATACGTTTTCACACAATTGAGTGGCTTTGATTTGTGTCATTGACTAGATGCTAAGTCTGCCTTTGGCTGTCTCATGATATACTGCATCTTGTGAATAGCTTATTGTTACTGGAAAAGGGATCAAAATTCATGAAAGAGGTTCTTACAGTGTTCTATATTGGCTGCAGACATCACGGAGACATTTTTGTTGGTCTAATTTAGGAGTTAGGACCAATAGTGCAATGTAAATAGTGGTTCAGTTTTGTGATACTAGTGACTAATATTGCATAGCAGGCACCATATCAAACTCTAAATTTTCAACTTAAGAATTATTGATATAAATTCTCTTTGTTTATTTACCTTTGCATAGTGAATTTTTACTTTAGAGGCTAGTTTTGAGCCCTAATCCTTGTAATTGTTACCTGATCTAGAAAAATACCTAAATTTGATAGCTAATACCTTTTGTTTTATTTTTGGTAGGGGAAATTGAAAACCAACCTACACTTGATACTTGATATTGTTATTGAGATATTTTATCTAATCACACAGCAATGATTTTCAAACAGGTCCCTTTTGTACTTCATTTCGTGTTATTTCTCAAGGAGAGTTTCACAAGTAAGTGACTTATGCTAGCATGTTGTAGATTTTTTTTGGTCTTCATTTTAATTCTATCATTTTTTTTTTAATATTAAATTTCACTAATTGGGGTTATTTTTACATGATAAAATAGCTTTGCTAGGATGAATAAAGCATTAACCTAAACTTTAATGTGTTATTTGGAGCTTGTTGGACATTTCTGCCTGACATTTCTTAAATATTTCTATTGTGTCGACATATTTCTTTTGATTTGACTTTGATCTTCAAGGATTTTATGTATTCAATGTAGGTTTTTGCCCTGAATTTGGCATCCTGTCTTGGGTTCATCTTTCTTTAAGTAATGATTTGGCTATTCTCTGGGTGAAGTGATACAAACTGGGTTTGTAGCTATGACTTGTGTTCGATGAGAGTTTGTGATACACAAAATAATGCTTAAAAACCAATTAAAATTTCACAAGATAAGATTTAAATCTTAAACACAATTCAAAGCTATAGTCTAATAGCTCTTGGTGTGTTTTTTTTTTTTTTTTAGGTTTAGTTTACAATCCTTATTTGTTGCTTGATCTATTCTGTAGCAGTAATAAAGTCTTATCTCTAGCCTACTTTTGAAGGTTATTAAGTATACATACTTGTTTTGACTTTTAACTTCCTTCTGCATGTATCAATGTTTGTTTTTATCATTTACATCTGCCTTTTATTTCGCATTAGTCTCTTTAGGCACATGGCACTGTCTTTGTTGTAAAATAAAATTTCTCAGTGGAAAGAAGAATCAGTACCCAAAAACTATCCGCTACCATTTTGGCTGATCTGAGCTGAGCACAAGCTTTTTGTTGACTGATTGAGCCAGGCTTCAACAAGGGTGGCTGTACATGTTGTAAGCTTGAGCTGAGTTTGAGTTTGACTCAGTTTGGACTGAGCCAAGATTGAACAGCACAATACTTGGCCTGGCCTGGCTCGAGAATTGTACTGACTTCTATGGTCTATCCTTACATATATATATATATATATATAGAATTATGATCCGGTAAGGATGTCCTTACCTATCTTATCATTAGCTCACCTCTATTGGAAGCCATAGGATAGGTATTTTGAGAAACCAACTGTTGGATTAGACAATCTTCTTTTCGCAAAAAATTATAGTGATCCAACAATCGGTTTTCAAAATACAGTCTGTGAAACACTCTAATAGTATCTACCGTTGGATTTTGTCAGAGTTGTTTAACAATTTGTATTTTGAAAATTGACCCTTGGATCACTATGATTTCTGGCAAATATGACATGCATAGAAGATTATCTAATCCAGCGGTCGGTTTTTCAAAATAACAATCCCAGTAAAAGTGGCCAACGATAAGATAGGTAAGGACGTCCTTACAAGATCAGGACTGTATATATATGTTAAATGGACTTTAGTCCCCTGATGGCTGATGCAAGTATGGAACATAACACTGATGTTTTCTTTTTCATATGTAACTTATTTCAAGGAATATATACCAACTTTTTTGATGTTATATATCTGTTATCTTTATGTTTGCGTAGGGTGACCTCCGAGACATTTTACATCTTAGACAAAATCTTTTGAGGGCAGTTTTCAGTTTGCTTAACTGGAAGGTTGGTTGGTTTTCTTTGAACTTTTATGGAATATGATTTTTTTATTGTTTAAAACTTTTCTTCTGCTATTTATTATATTTTACTTGATCACATTATATGCTTTATTGATGAAGGTGTTTTCTGTTATGAATACTGTTGAGACTATAGATTACATTTCATTAAATTATATCACGTTAATACTGAAGCCAAAGTATCCTAGTTTATTCTTCCTTGTTGGTTTTTTGATATTAGGATGAAGATCATTTATTCAGTCATCTTATTTCAAAGATTTTTATGAGGTAAAAGTTAGTCTTGAAATGGTTAATATTACAGACTGGATGTTCCTTTCATAATCAGTGTACTTTGATGTTAGATGTGTTTCTTTCTCCCTTTTGTGAGCTTTGCAGTTAAAAATTTTGGTGCCAAATTTATTTTGTTATGTATACAGACGCTTTACCGCATATACTTTGAATTTATCAAGAAAAGATTGTCTTTGTATGCCCTTGGATCACTGAGCACTTTTATTAGGAGTGCAGAGGGTGCACACTATTTTTTCTAAAGGTAGTACAAGAAGATCCAAATGTTGTGGATATTAGTTGTAAACTTGTAATCAATGATGATGGTAAAATGCTTTGTTGGATGACATCCATTGGAACTGGAACAAAGGAACAATGTTTGTGTTGGTAATTCCAAATAAAAGCTGGAAATGAATTGTCATGTTCTTCTAAAAGCCCTTCTTGGAACATAACTTTCTATTTGAGCCTATTAGGCTGGACTGTGGAGTTGTGACACAATTGTGAAATTGAAATATGTTCATGTATTTTTACCAAAAAATGAAAAAGAAAAAAAAGGATGTATGTTTATGTATTCTTTTCTTAATTGTGATTCCAAAGATTCAGGATCTAGATTGAAATGTCGTTTCATCTTTTCAGGTCTTTTTTTTTCCCCACAAAAATTTCTTTTCAAGTGTACGAGTCTCACTTCTTTTGGATACATGTTTAGTAATCCTTCCCTAGGCTTATTTTTGGGGACAGTGAGTCAGTGACCCATTGACCGTTTTGCAAAATTAGAGCTTAAGATATTCTTTGAAGGCTTGTGGATTGCAAAAGTTATCTGCTTTGTTTCTCTCGTGCTTTCTTTCCTCTCTTTTTTCTTCCTTTTCTCCTCTACTATTTTTTGCCTCCAGATTTTGTTTTCTAATTTGTATCTTCCCCTCTTCTATCTTCTCATCTTCCTTTTCTCTTCCCTCTCGGTTGCTGCATTCTCTGTGTGTGTGTGTGTCTCCCTCTTCTTTGTGTGTATGCGTGTGCAACTCAGAACCCATTCCGATCCATGGAACTTGGAATCAATAGAGAGAATATACGGTTACGGGGGAGAGAGAGAGAGAGAGAGAGAGAGAGAGAGAGAGAGAGAGAGAGAG
>JAESVK010001301.1:6782581-6808056 GCA_017140935.1 Hamamelis virginiana
AGAGAGAGAGAGAGAGAGAGAGAGAGAGAGAGAGAGAGAGAGAGAGATTGACTTGCTAATGATGGCTATAAAAACTAACGGTTAATGAAGAAAAGAATTGTCCATAGTTGGAGAGTTTTGATGAAATCGATAATGGAGTAAAACGAGGGGTTGGGCGGCCAGTGATGACTGCTAGAAACTTGCTTCTTGGGTGGACTTGTGGTGGTGATGATGTAGGTTGCAAATGGCTGTTGCGGGTAGAAATTGGAGTAGGGAGGGCCACTGCATTTTACAGCGGCAGTGGCCACTGGATTTTCCAGCTCACCCCCATCGCAAACAACTCGTCATCTTCTCTCTCATCAAATCAAATCCACCACGTTTCAACTCAAGCCCACATGAAATCACACTACCCAGCCCCCATCTTCGATTTCTAACCATGGACTATCACCTTCAAACCCACTCAAACCACCACAACCACCCATTGTAATCTCCATATAAACCCACAACAGCCACTGGATGAGCTAAATTTTTAAGTGAGAGAGAGAGAGAGAGAGAGAGAGAGAGAGAGAGATGAGTTACCGTGATATGGGTTTTAAGGGTTTGGATGGTTTGGTAAGTGTCGAGAGAGAGACAGAAAAAGGAGGAGAGAGCACTAAATGAAGCGTTTAGTTGAAATAACAAATAAGAAAAATGAGACCCCTAAACACTGCGTTTCATTAAAGATTGGTAGAGAATGCAATGGATATGAACCCCTAATGAGAGACTTTGGGGATGTCATTGTTATTATTTTGAACCAAATTTTCAGTTGTGCAACCGTGGATTCCATTGTATGGGGTTCAAGAATATCCTCTTGATTTTTGAGTTGAGGAACTCGCATGATGGTCTTAATACCTTGAATATGCATTTTGAGATGGGAAATTGCTCTCATGTTATCCATTTTGAGGGGAATCATGTTTTTCCTCCTTTTATTGATTTTTCTATAATTCATTTACTTTTTGTGCTCTCGTGTTTGAAACATGATGAGTTATGTTTTTGAAATCTCACGTGTTTTTAAATGGAGTATTGTGATATTATTTATTAGTAGATGATGCTTTGTTGTGTAGGAGTCTTTCAAATTGAATGAGCGCATGGTCATATTGTTGCCAGCAGCCATTTATGCTCTATCTGCTGGTTATGCTCCGTTCCCACATTGTGATAGAGAACTTTTGACGCACTCTTTTATAGATGTTTCTGAAGCTGTAGAGGACTGGGGTAAGGTATGTGTTGATGTTAATCTTACTTCGTAATCATCTAATTTTTGGGTCTCATGCATGCAGGTTTATTTTCACTGAGAAACTGAATTTTGGTTGTGGTTCTAGACAGAAGAACATGAGCGTGAAGGTTTGCACGAACTATTTGAATGCTCTGTGGAAGATCTTGCTGAAATTGATATTGGCTCAAGTGTTAAGGTGCAAAAATTGTCGTTTGGATGTGTTGTTAATTTTCTTGTTTTTAAAAACTGAAAATGATTCCTTTTTTTGCATGTTATTTATTATTTTGAGAAACATGAAACATGTTTGGTAGTGATAATAGTTTTCCACTTAAATAAATCAAGAACATAAAAATGCATTTGAATAAGTACATAAAAAATGCATTTGAAATTTAACGAGTTGGTGGCGGTGGTTAGGTTAATGATGGGACAATGGTGAAGTCAGGAGTGGCAGTGTTGGTGGTAGAGTTGGGGTGGTAATGGAGGCAGCGGGTGCAATAGTGGTGGGGCTAGTGGAGCAATAGTGCTGTGGGTGGTGGGACAGTGGTAGAAGTAGTGGCAGTGGAGGGTGCAGCAGTGATGGGGCCCGTGAGATAGTGGTTGTGATGAGTGGCAGTGGGTGGTTTTGGTGGTGGAGTTGGGGTAGTGATGGCAGTGATTTATTAGTGGGGTCGCGCTATCAAGACTGTTGGAAACAAGTTTGTCGAAATTTTGAAAATTTGTGAAAGCATAAATTTTAAAAACTTACCAAATGCACTTTTTAAAAACTTAATCATTTGTTTTTGTTTTTTAAAACAGAAAGCAATAAACAACAACATAACCTAACATACCCTAAGTTTTGGTTATCTTTTATCATTTTCAGGTTTCACAATCCCAACACCATCAGAGTGTGCGTCTTCCCCGGGAGTTGAGAGATCCACTGCTGCATGAATTGGAGACCTATATTCTTGCAGCTGTAGTGGATAAGGAGAATAAAAAGATGCTTCTTCCAGATGTCTTCTATATATGTGCTCTCTTATCTAATTTCATATACTATTCTTATTTAACGAGGTTTGTCTTATCTTTTGCATTTCTTAAAGTGGATATTTTATTTTCACTAAAATTATCTATAGTAGTTTTATTAGTGAGGGGTAAAATTTCTGTTTTGGTCGTAAGCTATCTCACGTACTATTTGAGATAACTATATTATTCTGTACTCTTAAGTAATCTATGGCTTAGTGAGAATGATTGATTGCACTTGCTTAGAAGGCACTGTGTTTGGTGCTTGACTAGACATTTACGTATGCCCAATTACTTGATTGGAGCATTGGCTGAATTTTTTTAACCAGGGTTCTTTTATGTTACTCTTTCATGTTTGTCTTTATCAGTTAAGCGCTGTATCCATAACACTTCTATCTTGTTAATCTATATCTACTTGTGCTCACTTGGAGTTTGACCCTTTTGATTGTAGACATGTTATGTTGGTGATGGTATTCTATGTTTAACATAAACTACCATGTTATGTTGTACAACTGTGTTGTTGAAGACTATTCCCAGCTATTATTGTGGCCCTCAAACTGAATTTTAATGCTATATCATCATTGTCGTCTCATTTTGTGTCCCTCATAATTCCTTTGTGTTTTATATGTTTGTATTTTTCTTTTTTCAGGCTAAGAGAAGAACGTTCATCATTCATCACTAAAATGGGCCAGTGTGTGTTAGACTTGCTGGATAGTGCTGTTTCTATCATCCAAGAAAACCTTAATGATGTTCGATGTCGTGGTTGTCTTGACTCCAACTCCCTTTTTGATGGAATTGACTCTATTATAGCTTCTTTAAGAAGTGTTTTTTCCTGTCCTATTTTCATCGATTCGAGATATAAAAATGCTGTTGATGTTGTACTTTATACTGCAATAATTCAATCCATTGAGAGGCTTTTAAAGGCTCTGGCTAAACTATATGAAGAATGTTCTGAATGTGTAAGGAATCTTCAGTCTGAAAATGTCCAGCCAGACTTATCAGAAGCTGACTCTCCTACACAAAATTCATTTCTGTTGGCTGGCAGTAAAAGTAGGATTATGGATATGGAGCTGGATGTGAGTGAGGATTCTAAAGATAGGGATATTTTAGCTGTTAGTGGTAAAACTGCCACTGGCATTTCTTTTTCTGCAGTGAAGTGGAAGTTGGAAATGATATCACTAATTTCGAGTTTTTTCTTAGTTTTACCAGTTGTTACATGGGAAATCTTATTTGATCTCATGGAAAAAGAAAGAGAACCAAAGGTATATTACACGCTTATTTACATTTATCTGATCTTCTGGGGTTTATTAATGGTCCTATATTTTTCAATCTTTATTCTTGATCAGGTTTGTGAAAATATTCTATACAATCTTTGTGAACATCCGCACTGGTCCACTTCTGCAAAGCTTACAGACATGGTACTATGATCATCTGGACATTGATAGAATGAAATTCTATGGAATATTTATCTTTGTTATCATTATGACGGATATTAAGCGACTACAACCTACTAAGTGCTTGACGAGTTTGTGTGTCCATTGTTCAATTTTCACATTTTTATGTTTCTTTTTTTTTTTTTTTTTTTTTTTCCAGGTTAATTCAATGGACAGCATGATTGAGATGCGAGTGAGCCTTAAGCTCCATTGTTTTGATATACTAGCAGCTATCCGTGGTTTGCTAGGGACCCTATTATCCTTGGACACTGTTGGGAAGGATAAAGATATTAGTCCATCTTTCAAAGAAAGAGAATTTGAACAGGTATTTCCAATATTTTTTGTTTATTTTATAATCTGTTCAGGTACACTTCGTGTGAAGAAAAAGCTTGTTATCATTCATCTTTATTTATTTATTGCAAACAAAATATTATGAGAAAGGCGGAAAATGTACGAGAGGAAACAATATCCCAAAGGGAGGAAGAGGACTTTATGAAGAAGAAAAATAAGAAAGATGAATTCAACCCCAGGTCCCCAACAAGTGCATGACCATAAAATGAAAACAGAGAATTGGGGCAGGGGGTGTTGTATGGTTTTCGACGAGGCACTGGAAAGAAATAGCACACCTCATGTGGCTAATATATATGCTTTTGTGTTGGTGGATCTTGTAGTCCAATGAAAGGTGGCTCTTAACGCAGAAACAATATCCACTACCTTTTACCGAACAAAAAAGAGAAAAATATCCACAACCTTTCTACAGATGCGACCAAACCTCCTAGGGCCAGACAATTCATTTGAAACCCAACTAAGGGCTATAGAGAAATCTCTGACCACTAAAACATGTTATGAAACTCTGGACTTGCAGTTAATGCCCCATGTTGGAACAAGTTGTTTCACTTTTATTGGACTCTGTCATAGACTTATAGTAGTTGATCTTGGGAAGGCAGTAATTTCATTTCCATCATGGTCTTCAGAAATAGCACCCTTCTTGTGGCTAATTTACTGTCCATGTCTTAATTATGTTTGCAAACTTCATTTTTGTATGCTCCCTCTTGTTATATGTTTGATATGTTGTGGTGCCTCTGCTATTAACATTTTGGTTCAGTTAATCTTTTGGTATGACCGAAAGGCTATGGTTTTGTTGAAACATCATATTATATGTTATTGGATGCCCAACTGATATTCTGTCTCAAGGATTCTACTTTTCTTGTGAATATTGTAATGGAGTCCATCTTATGCTCCAATTAAGTTACAGTTTGTTTTTGATTTGCAGAACTTAACGTTTATTGGTCATCTGGTTAACAAAGTTGCTGATATTGACCTTGATTGGTTTGGACGTGTTAAGCTAATTGATTGCATATGCGATTTTGTTCTACTTAATCCTCAAATTGGTCAGGTGATTATTTTTGGGAAAGAAATCTCCATTCATGATTAGATCAAAATTCCCAGACTTGGGAGGGCATAGGAGGGATTATTTTGTTTCCGTTCAATGTTTTTTTGGTTTTGTTTTAGTCAGTGCAGGATCTGATTATGAACTTGTTCCTTTGAATCCATGTGTTGCATGGTTGCTGTGGTGGACCTCGTTGTAGACAATGATTGAAAGGTTGCTTATGATGCTCCGGGATCCTGATTATCGAGTTAGGTTCTTCTTGGCTCGACGGATTAGTGTTCTATTCCAAACATGGGATGGTCATGATGAGCTCTTCCAGGATATTTGGTGGGTGTTAAAAGCACATATCTTTATATTGATGTTAACAATTCTGTTGGATAAGTTTTGTACTTCCCTAGATGCTCTAATATCGGCTTTTGTTATTACTTTTCTTGTATCATTTTATCCCTGGTTTGGATGCTGACAGCTCTTGTTAATTGTGATATCCAGGCTGAATGGATATCAGTGTGTCAGGACTAGTTATATTTTGGTTTTTATTTTTTCTTTCCTTTTAGTGTTTTTCCTCTGTTGGAGGACTGCTTGTCCTTTTAGTAATATTACTCTTTGTTTCTGATAAAAAATTGCTATCCCATAGCATAGGTTTTAGTCCTAATTGTAAACATTCACAACATGTGAGCTTATATTCTCTACAAAAATGTATCATATCATCTATATCCCCCTCCCTTGAGCTCACATGTGCCTCTTTCAAAGTGTAGGCCTTGTTTAATGCATTTTGCTTTAAAGTTTTCATATTGTATGGATTTTAATTTCTAACTACTTTGCTTCTGGCCTTCTATATAATTTTTCTCTCTCTCTATATATAGAGAGAGAAATTATAAGATGTCATTGCCGGCGTGACTGATAATGCTTTTACTAAACTTTCACTTGGAGACCTGCAAATAATATTTGGTAAACTATTGTCACTTTGGAACCGGAGGTTACTCATTGAAGTTTATTAACTATAAAACTGAGACATCTTTTGAGCTGGTTGAACTTTGTACAAAGCAATTATGAATATAAAAGGTTTTAAACTTTGACTTCATTTTTTGGAAGTCGAAGTGTATATGGAAATTTGGAGTGGTGCTTTTTTTATTTTATTTTTATTTCTTATTAATTTTTTGATAAGCAACATGAAATTTTATTAAAAAATGAGGAGGATAAGATGTCAGTCCATACAAAGGTGAAAAAACAAGAAGAAAAACAGAAAACATAAACTTCTACAAGAACCAAGATAACCTACTACTCACACACCAAAGCCCAATTTCCCATAATGTTAAACAAAGGAAGGAGTATGCCTAAATTTCTTGGACATCGAAGCCTAAAAAAATGAACTCAAGTAACATACTCTATCCCATAAACCATCAATACTATCACTTCTATCATAAAAAACTCTGGCATTCCTTTGAAAGCCCAAAACATGGCTAAAACTGCACATCTTCATACACAAGTTATCTCTTAGAACTTCTAAGGACCTGAAAATCTACTTCCAACATCATAGAAGAGAAAACTGGAGCGACCCAATACATATCCGTAAGCTGAAACAGCTTCGACCATAAAGGTGTAGCTAAAGGGCAGTGTAGAAACAAATGATCCAAACTCTTACCATCACCATTACACATTGCGTACCACTGAGGAGAAAGAGAGAAAACCAAGATTCCTTCTTTGCAGCAAGTCGTTGGTATTAATCTTCCTTCTCTGCAGGCTTCCTTCTTTATACTGGTACTTGGAAATGATATTGTTCTCAAATACTGATAGAAGCTTGATCAATACAATATATGCGTACACACGCATATCAATGATTCAATGAAGCTTACTCCATTTTATTAGAAGGTTGAAAGGGTAGAGGTGGTGCAGATATTTAATCTGGGCAACTTTTTCTTAATTCAATAGTTTTTGTTTTTGTTTTCTTCTTCTTGTTAGTAGAATTAGTCTCTTTATAAACTAGTATCTATCACAATGAATATGAGTTTTACTTTGATAGTTTGATAATCAGTTTTCTTTTGCAGATTATCAAAAAGTGTTGCTCAATTGTAACTTTTTTTTTTCTCTGGCTTTTATTCCAGTTCCAACTTTGGAGTTAAGTTGGTGGTTTCCTCAAGAGAAAAACTTGTTATGGCAAAAGAGGTCCTAGCTGCTGGTCCTCAGCCTCGTCCAACAATGGAAACAATTATTGTTACTCTTATGCACATTGTGTTGTACAGTGAGAAAATAGAGTTGGAGGTATTGCTGTTGAGAATTAGTATCTGAATTCTTTTTTTTTTTTTACCATTGCCAGAATATTATTAAAAAATAAAGCTGGAGTACAAGTCCCAAGACGATAGATAGGGTCCATCAATCATAAAGCAAAAAAGAAATTGAAGCTGCACTAAGCAGAGCACAAACCAAGGCCAAACAAACTGAAATCTAAGTATGGCCAAGTAAAACTAATAATCAAGGAGGAGGATAAAAGGGTCCTCTAAGATGTTGTATAGTTGATGCTCCCAATTTTGCCTACTGTTGAGTTTGGTGGTAGTGGATCTAATGATCTATTCAATCAGGAACTAGTGATACCCAGATATGAAGAGAGGTCACCTTTTGCATGCAATAGATGAAGCCTATCTTCAAGGATCACGAGTTCATGTCTTACCAATCTAACCCAATTCATTCATTATGGGCAGGAAGTCACCATCAGCAAACTCCTGAGACATGCCAAAATTGGAGGCTTCCCTAAGCCCCCTGTAACAAACCCAAAATTTCTGCCTTGGCTGTATCTCCAATTCTAATCTGTCCCAAGCCTGAGCAATAGAAGAAATCATTCTTGAGGTGGTCTGTGAAAATACCCCTAATTTCTCTTTTGCCTGGTTTATCTGGGGAACATCAATTGAAGTTAAGAGAGCGATCAAAGTAAAGCTTCATCACACCCACCATTGGGGAAATTCAGTTCTGCAAAGACTTTCTCTTAGGATCCTGAATTTGCACCCAGACCGAAACCCATAGAGACATCAACAAAGCTATTTTGTACTCCATAGTCTCCAAGTTGAATCTCTCCTTAAAATTGGATAAAGCCAGCTGGTTTGGTAAGTCAAACTAGTTTGTTTCGTTTTTTTCCATATTCAAGAAGTTTTGGTTCTTGAGGTTGAACTGGACCAGAATTGTGACCAGCTGTTGTTAAATGTGCTCCCATCATCCTGTTTGATCTGATTTTTATAACACATGCAGACTTTTTTCACTGTATTTCATTTTGACCAATTAATTTAGTGTGCATTTTGAAGAACCTGTATGTATTCCTGTGCTGACTTTCTGATTAATATGTAGGCTGTTTTCATGATGTGTGTGGTTTCTGCCATTGATCCTTGTCAGAGGTGCAATTTTTCACCTGATTCTACTTCTCTTATGTTTATTAATGGTTTGTTTGTGTTAACTAGTTATACTCTTTTCTTCAGAGAATTGATCAATGCGGTCCTTGATAATCTGTCAAGACAACTCCAGTATACAACTAGGTCAAAGGTGGTGAATGTTTCTCTCCTATCGTAATTTCATCCTACTAAATGAAATGGCTCTAATATGTTTTGATAGGAGTAGAAATTTCATCAAACAGTTTGTGTTGCTGATAAATCATCAATAATCTCATTAAACCAAATTGTAATTAATATTCTATAAACTAATAACCTCATTATTTTTGGGGTCCAACTTAGTTTTCTTGTTTATAATTAATAAGATAGTGTCTTTCCTCCACGATTGTTGATTAATAGAGGGCCTACTGTAGACTTATAATAAATTAGTTGAACATCCTGGTGCTTTCATCTCTCGATACCAATTTGTGTGACCTTTTTAATTTTTTGCAGTACTTGGAGGAACTTATGGGATCAATTCTCTTTTGTTGGGTGGCTTGTGGAGTGAGCTTAGTTGCACTTGTTGAGGTAATGCTATCTTTTCTATCCAATAGGGACCTTCTTAATATCGTTGAAGGAGTGTGGAAACCTATGACATTTCATAATTTTATTTTTCTCCAACTTAAGGTAGGGATTTTTTTTGGGTTGTTTATTATACATGACTTACAGTGTACTTCATCTTATTAAGGAATAAAGTTTGTTAATATCATTGAGAGTGGAATTCAAGTTATGTATTTCTTAGCGAAAAGAACAACTGTTCATTTGTTATTGATAAAATTTTGATCCTGTTCCTAATCTTTATAATCCATTTCTTTCCTAATCGTTATAAATCATTTGTTTTCTTTTATTTATTTATTTTTATTCTTTTCCCTGATAGAATTATAGTACTTATTTAATGTAATGACTGGAGAGTTGCCCCATATAAGGAATTAGTTTGCAATTTTACAATCATGGGGTTCTATTACTTTTAGACAGTCAGCTGCATGAGTTGCACAACAATTTTAGGCATTATTTTATGACTGGAAAAGTGTTTTAGGTTGATGAATGGCTGATTTTTCTCAACTCAACAAATCGTGAAATTTGAACTTCTTGAATTGTAATATATATATATATTTGATGAAAGGTAATTATATTTCATTCACAAAAAAGGCCAAAGTACAAGTATATAGGATGTATACAAAAAGAGGAAAATCATAAAGTATAAGTATTAAAAAATCCAAAAGAGAAGTATTCCTTCTAACCAATACTGAGAAACTCAAAGAAATGGAGTACTGAAAAACCTCTCTTTACAAGAATACAACTCGATCCCGTATCCTATAAAATCCTACTATTCCTCTCCCTCCATAAGCATCAAAAGACACACAAAGGTGCCACTTTCCAAATTGTATCCGCATTCCTTAATGTGGACTTGAATCTCCATCATTGGAGCAACTGCATAACTGTATTTGACATCACCCAAGTAATGCTCATAGCCTAAAAAAGATATCCCCATAACTTAGTAGCAAAAGAACAATGAATGACTTGCCATTATTCCTACACATGTAACACATATTGAGGATATACCACTCTTTATAGATGAGGTGGTCAAGAACCTATTTCTCGCAACTGTCCACGCAAAAAAAGGCCACTTTAGAGGGGGCACATGCACTCCAAATTCCTTTTTCCTGGAAAACACCGCTGCCTTAGCCTTTCAAAAAGGAAGGGCAATCCTTCACAGAGGAAATTTATATATATATATATATTTTATTAATTTTTTTTGACAAACGATTTAATGTTTCATGCATCTCACACTACTCATTTTGTTGAAGTTTTTCTCTTATAATGGAATGTGTTTAAGATTGAGTGTGTAGCTTGTTCGTGAATTGTATAAACTTGCATTTTTTATTTTTTATTTTATTGGTGGAAAATAACTTATGATCCATAACGTGCTTTTTCTTGAGTTGATTTTTGCTTAGAGCCTCCCTATCTTTTTTTCCAGTTTTCTGCTTTTTATCAGATCTATGGTGTGTCTAATTTGGTCTTTTTTTTTTTTTTTTTTGATATTTATTTATTTATGTTTGTTGTACACTTCTTATCTGACCATTCAGCCATTGATCTTTGCAGATAAGGGATCTTTTTGTTTCGAATGTAGAGCCTAATCAATTTCTTCAATATTGTTGCCATTGGCTTCTTCCTGCTCTAATGCTGCAAGAGGACACCTCCAACCTCAACTGGGTTGCTACGGTAACAGATTTCAGCATATTACATCTGTTTCTTTTTTTATATTTGGATTGATAGGAACCTCTAAACTTTATGTTGGTCTTAAAATTTTTATTATTATTAACTCTAGAGTAAAATTTTCGAAAGATGGCATTGGTAGGCCAATGAACTGGGCTATTGTGCATGCCTTTTCCCCATTCAAGGAAGAACATATCAATGTGGACCATCATGTCAATATTAAAAAAAATTATGGAGATATTAATTGCCATTGTTATCCAAAGAATTTCTTAAATGGGTGTGGAATTTGGTAGTAAAAGCTGGACATCTGCAATGGAAGTTTGGGAAATGCTAAAATAAACTGTAATGAACAGTTGAAGCCAAAATCTTATGATTAGATTGCATATGTAACAAGTATATGATTTATTATGAGTGAAAAATGTGTGTGCCACTGGGCACGTTGAAAGCATTCATGTCCACCTGTAGGAAAACATTCATATACTAGTACTATCATGCAAATATAATTCCAAATATGTACATGTAATGTATTGCCTGACAATACTATTTGGAATACTATATTACTGGACAACAAATTCTACGATTTATCATTTGTTGGTATCTTGTTTTATTATAAAACACTTTCCATTTTAGAGCCAATTTATTTCTTTTAGTATATTATTCCATCAAATTTTGAATTCTGTAATGTTATTGATTTAATTTGAGTGCTTTTTTCTAGAAATAAAGTAGAATGAAGATGCAACAAATTTTCATGTAGGAAGGATACTTTTTGCTGGTATTTTGTTGAATTTATATTACAACAGGACATTTCAATAATATTCTAAAATTTTGCTAAAAGTTCCATTGGCATATAAGCATATTCAAGATATCTTTGAATTCTGCATATTGTTGTTGACATGATTGACATCTTGATATGCAGATCAATGTTTTTGATCTAGGATTTCCTGCATAAGTGTTTTCCAAGACCCATGACCTATAAACATTTGTTACATTTATCTAGAGAATATTTAAATTCATGGTTCATGAATAATAAAAACTCATATTACAGGATGTAGTAGCTAGTATGACATGTTTAGATTGTGATAAGTATATACTTTTTATAAAAAAAAAATGTATACAATAAATGGGAACCAAATAGTGTGGAGCTGTAAGGGCTCTTCTCATGGTTTGTTAATGTTTGAATGTAGCTTTGTAAGATATAAATCGATTTATTATTATTATTATTATTTACAGAATTGGAAAAAGATTATTTAATTTTAATGTTTAATTATATTTTAATATATCAAGTTACTTAAAAAAAATAGTCAGTGATATTCATAAATATCCTAACATGTTGATAATGATAGTTGATAACATCATTGATACATCAACAATATTGAGAACATTGACGATGTTGATGTATATTGACATTTTTTATATTGATGTGAAATATCAATCAATCTTTCTAGTATTGGATATATTGGAGATATCAGCATGCTGACATATGCTTAAATCTGCGCCTCTATTTAGCAATGGGATACGATTCTGTGTTGCCTCATCTCATATTGGTTTTCTCATTAATTCGTATCCGTTGTTTCATAACTGCCCTATTATTTCATGTTTTAGCTGACACGCTCATATGCTTTCAGGTTGCTTCCCAACCTTTGGCGAATTTGGTTAAAAATCACTTTGTGCCGATCTTTTCAGTTTGTATGGCATTGCATTGCAGTAAGAAGTCTAGGTGGGAAAAGGGTGCAGTGGTGCTTCAGAGTTCAATTTTGCGTATTGCTCAGATGTCTGAGAATGAAAGAGACAATCTTATAAAGAAACATATGGTTTGCTCATCCTTTTATGCAAAAGATAATTCTCAACAGTATTTGGCTTAAGTCATTGTTTGTATAGATTTTCTGTTTATCATAATCAAATAATAATCCATTGTTTATATATATATATATTTTGTTGTTCCACTTTTTATGTTTCTGCAGGTATCTATTGTCAGCCACATTTTGTCTCTTGCCTCTTGTGCATCAGACCCTGCAGCTCCTTTCTTTTCCAGGGATGCGGTTTTGCTAGCAATTCAAACAGTTGTTGATGGATTCTTGGAGATGTGCATTTACTTCTCAGTACTTAGTGATTTAATTTGTGTTTCTTCTTCATGATCCTATGTTTAAAATTCTCCTTACTGGATTTCTGTAGGGAGGATTGTCCAATGAATGTTGGTGTCATTGACAAGATCAATATTTTTCGGCCAGATAGAGTATTCATGGTGATAATGCAGTTCCTTTTATTAAATATTTCTTCTTCAAAATTATCTCTAATTATAGTCATAAATTTTATTTCCAGTTCTCTTATTCAGTTGCTAGCATTCGACATGCTTTATCTTAAGTGAACTGCTGTTGTGATTATGCAGTTTATAGTAGAAATGCATTACAAGGTTACAGCAGCTATTCATCATAGGCACAAATGCCATTGCTTGGCTGGAATTGAGGTTCTTATTAACATTCTTGGGCATAGAGCTGCAGTTGCAAGCACTTCAAAGTGAGTTCATAATCAGTGGCTCTACAATTTAATTAGCTAAGATATTTCTGTTGGAGCCGTGTATATATGCTTTCAATCTTTTATGGTCATGGATATCTATTCACTTGTAAAATTAGAAAAGTATGCAATTGCCTCATGTGAAGTTGCATATCATCGTGCATTTTTATTTTTACCATTGATAACGTTATAGTGCCAAAGAGTTAGTTTGTTTGGTTTTGGGAACCAAGGAAAATTCCTCAAAGTTTATGGACTTTACTCCATTTCTTTTATTGGGTCAAAATTTATGTTGAGAACTCATCCACCTCCCATAGTATAGCATGTTGTTAAAAAAATAATACCGTTGTTCATCTCATATCGATTCCACACCAAAATAATTATTGTGTTCCTGCTTCAGATGCATGCTGTCTTATCATTTTTGGGTTGTAGTAATACGATTATTGATCTCGATATTTGTTTTCTTTGGCAGTTACCTTTTCAACTTGGTTGGGCAATTTATTGGTTGTCTTGCTTTACAAGATCAATGTTGTCGTATCATTTCAGCATTGCTAGAATCATTTAAAAATAACCCATCCAAAGAAATTATTGGTGTGCTAGGTGAACAGCTTCAGGTTATTATCTTTTGTCTCCTCATCATATCTTATAATATATAACACGAAGCGTCTCAATATTCTCTGTAACCCATTACTGGTATGCTGTGCAGTTTTTGGTATCGAAGTTGGTTGCATGTTACATTCCTTCTGAAACTAATGGAGAATTATCTGGCACTCGATCATCTCAAGTTTTATCTTTGCTCCATCAGCTAACTCTGGGTTCAGACCCACCTCTTTATGATTACATCAGAGTATGCATCTCTGACCTTTTAGCAGTAGGGATGATTTTGTTCGAGATGACTTAGGTGCTTAAGGAATAGTTTACGTGCATGCATGATGCCATGATCTTAACTCAAACAATCTCTATGAAGTTTGAATAAATATTTATTTTTCTTTGTTTTTTGTCCTGATTTTTAAGGACTTGTGCTCTTTTATTAATGTCGTGGCTGCCTTTTATCAGGAATTAGAACCCTTTCCTGAATTAGGTATTTTTGATGGAATACGGAAGTTCCATCAGGAATTATGCCGAGAGTATTCTCCTAGAGACCATTTCTTGAAGGTAAACAGCCTTCAACATTTAAAAGGCTTACATCACTATTTAGTTAGTTTAGATATTGTTCTCACCTTATCTACTCGTAACTTTTATTTATGCATATTTTGTTCATTCTCAGTTTGTGAAGAGGTCTTGCTACCTTCCGCCAAGATTACTTTTGTGGAGGTGCTTTCCTTTGCTTATTTACTAGGCATTTCTGTATTTATTGGTTCAAATGTAAGGTTTTAAGTATTTGTTTCAGCAAGATTGTGGTTAGAAATTGAATTACAAAATTTTAATTTATATTAAAATGTTATAGAATTTGTAGTGTTAAGTTTAGAAAGTGTATTTAAAATTGGAAAATTTCATAAATTCTATCAAAATTTTTAAGAGTTATGATGTAGTATAACTTGTTAGTTGCTGCTGAGAAGATCTCTCACTTAATTTGCTCTTGCAGTCTCCAAGCGCTGCACAAGAAATTACTCGTGGGGGAAATTTTTGAGAGAGAAAAGAATGTGGAAGATATTGTGGGAGATACATATTGGTTTTGTGACAATGAAATTGTACATGCAGTTTGGACACTAGTCCGTTTGTGTGGTTTGGACGATTCAAATAGTGTTAGAGCATTGGTGTCCGATTTCATTTCTCGGGTATCAGTATTAATTGTTTTACAGTTTCTTTATATAATAATTTATATGTTAAGTCATAAATATTTTTCTTCTCTTAATTTGACTTCAGGTTGGTATTGGGGATCCACATTGTGTTGTTTTCCATCTTCCTGGAGACTCTAGTCACATGCATGTTTGCCGACCAATTAGCCACAATAGTGCTGCAGAAATAAGTTTTCGCATGAATACTGCCATATCTGAGGAACTTCTGATTGCACTTATGAAGCTTTTGAAGAAGTATTTAATGGATGATTCTGTTATGATAATTGATGTAACATCACAAGCTCTTCGGGTGAGTCCATGGAAGTCTATCTGGCATTGCCCATGTTTCTTAATCAACTTTATCATTCTGTCATGGATGGGGTATTGTGTGTTGCCTTTAAGTGGGTCTTGATTGGGTAATGTGATATCAAGGATTTAGCCCTTTTGGGTAAGTGGTTGTGGAGATATTCTAGAGAACAAATTTCTCTTTGTAGCTTGGTATAGTTTTCAGGAGAATGGGTGAGATGCCTACATAGCAATTAGGGAGAGTCACGGTAGTTCTTGGAAGTCCATCTCTATGGGATATCTCATTTTCTTCCATCTTACCAGATTGTTGGAGATGCATCCAGGATACATTTCTGGGAACATATCTGATGGGGAGATGACCCTTTCAATCCTTTCCCCTCCATTTTGGATTTCAAAATTCAAAGAAGCTTCCATTGTTGATCTTTTATGCACTCCAACAATTCCGTCATAATCGGAATGTCGAGTTTTATGAGATTTTAATGATGGAGAAACTAATGGGCTTTGGTTACTTATTCAATCTAAGTGGCATCTTCTTGTACATCTCTTGCCCCGATGATTGATGTTGCTGCCTTGAAAATAATGGGTTTACATTAAACGCCAATTTTTGGTTCCAAGATGAGTTGTGGGACAAACAATCTTTCCTTTTTTTTTTTTTTGGTCTGGTTTCTTATCATTTATTTTTTTTGCGAACCACAAGTATATGCTTTGGTAAATGTTATTTCTTAAATTGATTTGGAGAACCAAAGTTCCCTTGAAGGTCAAGGCTTTAGGGTGGACAGTTGCTTATAAATGGGTTACTACCAATGAGTTGCTTCAATGCAGGATGCCCAGTGAAGTATTGGATATGTGTTCTTTGCATAAAAATGACGAGAATTGTGATAATTTAGATCTCTATTGTCCATTCTTGTGGGGCCTATGGCAAAAACTCTTCCTCTTAGCAGATGTCTCTTGGGTTCCTCCAAGGAAGATTTCCTCTTTGATGGAGATTGGCTTGGTGGTATTGGAACTTGGAAGGGGTGGTAGAGGAAAGATGCTTTGGGCTTGTGCCTCTTTGGCATTGATTTGGAGTATTTGGATGGGGAGAAACTCTAGGTTTTTGAAGGAAATTCCAATCATGGGGAGCTTTTTTGGAACAAGGTCGTTTTCCTTGCTTTCTTGCGGGCTTTGGCCACTTAAGAGTAAAGAATTCTAGGGTTTTCCGTTCTGTTGTATTTTGCAAGATTGGAAAGCTGTACGTGAAGGATGGCCTAGGGCTTTGGTTTGCTTTTGGTGGCGTAGGATTTTTTTGTTCTCTGCATGGTTTTCTGGTTTTTAGTTGTTTGTACTTTTCTTCTTCTCTTGAAGGATAGCTAAGATTTGGATTATTTGAAGGACATTCCAACCATGGTTTTCTGGCTTTTTTTTTGTTCTAAGATTTGGATTATTTGTTTAGGGAGGAATGCTTGTAAATCTTGAATCAAGCGCAATTAGGTGGAATCTGTACTGGATAAGTATTTTTTTTTCTTTTAATATCTTAGATTTCTTATGGGCTTCTGGAACCAAAGAGTTTGGTGCTTAGTTGTGCCTTCAAATTTTTCCTTAATAATTTTTCCTTTCGTAAAACTAAATGATGTTTAGTTTTTCCTTCTTTGGGAGAAATGATTTGTTATTTGTTCAACGTTAAAACAAGACACGTTTATTCATGCATATTTTAATTCCTGTTTAATTTTCCATTGATTTACAATTGTATGCATGGGGCTTCCATTAAAATTTGTTGCTTTAAAACTATTTGAAAATGTTCTTACATTTCCTTCCAGGGAATACTTTCAACTGAAAGAGGTCAAAGAGCATTACTATCATTTGATTCTTATGAGAGGTCTATTATTGAGGTAATTTTTGCTGTCCATTATGTTCAGTATATTTTATAATCATTTGAAGTTATTTGAATTTTGGACTGGGCAATATGGGGCAAAGGTTTGTGTTGGATGTTGTAAGCTAGGAATTTTAGGTGATAAGGTTTCTTGCTGCATGCACTCTTAGTATAGGTGTTACCTCTATTAACATCAATTTTGTAATCTACTTTATATATATATATATATGTATCAGAAATTCTCTTATGAGGATCACCTTACTTTAAGCTAAAGTAAGCATCTAACAGTAGAGCCGCCTGTGATGAAATTTTGGAAAATTGACCGTTGGATTAGATACCCCTATAATGTATGTCATGCCTGCCAAAAATCACAGTGATCCAACGGTTAGTTTATGAGAAAACTGACTCTGAAAAACTATGATTTTTTTGTTCTTTAAAATGTTATCATTTATTGGCAATCAGTTTTCTCATAAACTAACCGTTGGATCACTGTGGTTTTTGGCAGGCATGACATACATTATAGGGGTATCTAATCCAACAGTCAGTTTTCCAAAATTTCATCACAGGCGGCTCTACTGTTAGATGCTTACTTTAGCTTAAAGTAAGGTGATCCTCATAAGAGAAAACCTCATATATGTATATTCCAATTTAGAGCTAGGGCAAGTTTTATTTGAGGAGTGGCTTTCATAACTGTTTTTTTTTTTCAATAAAGTAAGTTGTATGAGAAGTAAAAGAAATGCTAGAGCTCCTGTACACATGAAGTGTGCAAGAAAAAACAAAAAGTTACAAAGAAAATGATTTCAAAGAATTGGCAAAGGAATCCTCCCAATTTCCAAAACAAAACGTGTCTTTCCAAACAAAAATACTCCTAAGTCCTAACTAGAGTAGATTTAAACTTTTCAATAGACACTTCTTCACTCTAAAAAATCTACCCATTCTTCTCCTTCCAAAGGGTCTACAAAAGTATAGGGCACAATCCTCCAAACCACAAGAATTTTTGCTGTCTAACCTAACACTCTTTTTAACTCTCTATCAATTGTAGAGTCGTGGAAGGAAGGGCCCATCCACCCCAAAGATAGCAAATGATAACACCCACAACTCCATAGCCATCTTATAATGTAGTAGAAGATGATCGACCCTCTCAGCTGCCTCTTTATGAATGATACACTAATTTGGAAACGCAAAGTGCTTTTTGGTTAAATTATTAATAGTGAAGCACTTACTCCAAATTACCGTGTACGTAGAAGAAGACCACTTTGGAAGGCACTATCTTTAACCAACCTGAAGAAGAAGAAAGAACATAATCATCCTCCCTTGATAATCTATTAAAGAATGAATTTACTGAGAAGACCCCATTACCTTTGCCCTTCCATGTAGTCCCTATAGAAGAATAGAATCCACTCTATCCCACATTGCCTAAATAAAAGGCTTGCTATATCTTCATATACTTGTATTGGGCCCTCCATCAACAAGCTTAGGCTTTTAGGTTGGAATCTTAACATGATATCAGAACATTGTTATCCACGTGACAAGGCCCAAACGAGCTTGCACGTGAGGGGGAGTGTAGAAGAATAGAATCCACTCTGTCCCACATTGCCTTAATAAAATGCTTGCTATAGCTTCATATACTTGTATGGGCCCTCCACCTACAAGCTTAGGCTTTTAGGTTAGAAACTTAACATGGTATCAAAGCATTAGTTATCCACGTGACAAGGCCCAAACGAGCCTGGACGTGAGGGGGAGTGTAGATGAATAGAATCCACCTTATCCTGCATCGCCTAAATAGAAAGCTTGCGATAGCTTCATATACTTGTATTGGGACCTCCACCTACAAGCTTAAATTCTTCTATACTCCCCCTCACGTGCAGGCTCGTTTGGGCGTTGTCATGTGGATAACCAATGCTCTGATACCATGTTAAGTTTCCATCCTAAAAGCCTAAGCTTGTAGGTGGAGGGTCCATACAGGTATATGAAGTTGTAGCAAGCCTTTTATTTAGGTGATGTGGGACAGTGGATTTTATTCTTCTACACTCCCCCTCACGTGCAGGCTTGTTTGGGCCTTGTCACGTGGATAACAATGCTTTGATACCTTGTTAAGAATCCATCCTAAAAGCCTAAGCTTGTTGGTGGAGGGCCCAATACAGGTATATGAAGCTATCGCAAGCCTTTTACTTAGGCGATGTGGGATAGAGTGGATTCTATTCTTCTACAGTCCTATACTACTATTATCCATCCTTCTATCCACTTTAACCAAAGATACCATTTCAAAAAGATGAGGGAAAAGGTTTAGAGTTTTAGATGTGGAATTGCATTAAAAAACTTGGAATTATAAATCAATACTTAATCAAATATAGAGAGAAAGCTAAACAATTGTTGAGCCAAACATATTGGAGGCTATGTGCCCTCACTTATGGCACTTGCAACGTTAATTGTAGGTCACTAGGAAAAGTTGGTGAAACCCTCTGAGGTTGGCTACTGGCTGGTAATCATTTCATTGTACGAAATAAGACCTATAGTAGCTAATCTATCTACTGCTTGTATATAATTTACTTTGTTTTTTACCCGTCAATTTTGAATAATTGTATGTTATCCTGACGATGGAAGTACTTCGGTTATTGAAAATTTATATGGAGTTTCTCTGTGTTGTAGGTCCACTCCAAGGGCGCTAATATTGAGATGGTAGAGAAATTACTATTGGAGCTTGAAAGAAAGTTTAATGGTAAATCTATGATAGTTTCTGAAGTCATTTTACTGGGTATTTTTTTTTGGTTGGTTATTTTGTTCATGTGCTAATAGAAAGAAATAATATGGGCCATTCTCTATATTAAATTTCTTAAGATTTCAATGTTGTGTCAAAAATGGATCTTTCATGTATGATCCTCCATAGGAGCAGAATCATTGTTGGTAGTATTTTTATTTACTAAGTTGTATGTTGGAAAAAGGAATGATCTGTCAGGTATCCACTTTGTATCAAGTCACAACATTTAATGGGGCTTCATTGCTCCATTAAAGATGGGAGTGGGTACAATTTTTATTTTTTAATTTGTTTTTTTTTTTTTTTAAAAAGAGTTGGAATGGAAAAGAATAAAAAAGTAAAAGAATGAGAGAAAAACTTGTTGGTTGGATGAAGAGTCAAATTTATGGGGTCCAAATTTTCCTCATATGTAAATGCAATTGACAGATCTTTCTACATTGTATGATAAATATTTCAAATGAAAGATTGTAGGGGACATGGTTTTGGTAATTGTTTTAAGGTAGGTTCTTTGAGAGCAGGGAGGATGACCACACGATAGGTTTGAGAGAGAATTCAAGTGAAGTGACACTTGTGGGGAAGGGATGATGCTAGAGTGAGCAAGTAGTCTAAGATGACACTTCGTCTGAAATAACAATTTCTCCGAGATGATGCTCGGCTTGAGTGAGTGAGTGAGTGCTTGGCCTGAGGTGACGCTCCGCCTGAGGGGTGCACTATGAGAGAGCCGGGACTTAAAGATACACTCGATTGATCCTCAGAAACACAAAATATCAATGTGAGAATAAAGTTGAGGGAGAGAAGCTTACCCGAGGAGCATAAGATTGCTCAATTGGGAATAAATTTGAGGGATGCTCGAGTGAGCCGCTCGAGGGGAGGAGTGAAGCAAACCAAGGGTGGAGTGAGGTAAACCATGGCAGTAGTATAACCAACCTTTCCCAAGGATTCAACCTCCACCTCACACTCCAAGGGAATGGAGTGATTAGGAATCAAAGTATAAGAATCTCTACCTCACACTTAAAGAGTAGTGAGGAATCAAATGAGTGAAACTTGGCCCTGGCTGTGGCTATCTTAAGGTTAGAGTTATGCTCTATACTCCAAATAAATATATAGTTGGATTGTAAGGTTTGAGATGGCAAAGCCTCTTTACACTCTGGTGGAGTCGAGACTAGAAAGTAATAGAGCAGCAAACGAGAGACTTAAGTCTATGGTAGGTGAAGAGAATAATAACTCATTAATGACTCTTCTTGTTGGTTACTGTTGTAGAACAAGCTTCCCTTTTATAGAGGGCTATGGGTGAGGAATGAGTGGGTAAAAACCTTAGGGAGATGGTTATGTACTGTTGGTCACAAATTATTTTCTTACAAACATCCCATCCACACTCTTCCCTAAGTTTTCAAATCAATCACCTCCCTAAATAGTAAGTACTCAAATCAGTCACCTCCCCCTACTCTCGAGGAAGGGGAGGTGCAAGCAATAGGTCATCATGATGCCTTTTAGAGCCTAGGAGGTCTAGGAAGTACAATGAAATCAATATTTTCAATTTGCCAGGGCCATCAACCAATGGTGCATTAAATGCACCAACCATCCCACATGTCAATTGACACATACCCTCACTCACTCTTAGGGAGGTTAAGGCCAAGGTTACTAATCTTCTTGAGTTGAGGAAGTATCTTGGCCTCAACTAGACTTACTCTTTTCCCTCCAAGCCACGTCCCTCGAGTCATCCCAAGTGGACAACATCATTGACCGCCATTCTCTCCTTGAGAGATGGGATCCCAACCTTGCCGCTACTGGCACCAAGCTCCAATGGAGCTTCCAGGCCTTGCCAATGACTTGGGCAGGCGTATAGCATTAGGGTGCATTCTCAAAGAGAAGCTAGGAGTACACCCATGCCTTGCTACCTCAACAACCATCTCTTTGGTGGGCATTCTCGAGGAGAACAGTTCTCCTCTCTTTGAGGGCATCCATCCTGGAGTGGGCATACATTTCTAGGATGGGTAACTCCATCAAGCTTGGGAAGGCTTGACGGAGGAATTTGGGGATCACCGTTACATATGTGGTGTCCTTATAGATATTTGGAATATACAAGTACCAACATGATATGCAATCTCTTTCCTCACAGTGAGTGGCTCATGCCATGGGTATATGTGTCATTAATGTTGATAGATGAGAAGCCATTAGTTTCATGCTATCTGTCTTTAGTGAACAATTTTTTTGATTAATGCTTTGGTAATCCCCATTTCACTATGAATGGATCTGTAGGGAGGTTTCCATACCTGAGGTGAGAAGTTCCTAGTCTTAGTTTACAGTTTCAACAATATATTGAAGGCACTCATTTCGTGAAGTTCTATCTTTGGGAGTTTGGGTAGAGCCTCTGTCATTGGAGTTGTGGAATAAATTCCGGAACTTTGTCAATATTTATGCAAGTTTAAAACCAAATCAAGTTTATAAAAAAGTTTAGGCCTAAAATTTTGTTACTCCACAAGTGGAATTATTCTTTGATTTTTATACTCTTTAGAAACTATGTGCATCACCAGACCTCTTAGTATCTTTGTTGGTGTGTATTATATTATTATCCAGTCATGTCCTCAAGGTCAAGGGTTCAAGGTCTGGTAGAGGAGAAGGCCAGGAAGGAAAAAGAAACTATGTGTTTCATCAACATGACTATGATTATTCAATTTGTCTTTTGAAAGAAATTTTCTTTAGAAATGAGTTTTTATTGCCTGATTAAGGGGTTGGTTGATTTATGCATATGTACATCACTCTATAAAGCCCTCTGCGTTTAATGATTTGTAATTCTGTTTCACATTTAAAAGATTGTTAAAATATGGTTAAAATATGGTGATTGATTTGTAGGAATATAGAATAGTTTAGAAAATAAAGAATGAAAGGTAATTGATTTGTTGACTATCTAGTAAATAATGTTTTAGATAATAACAAATTATGATTTTCTGTAAAAATATAGTAAAAGATTATTTAAAAATGCCATCAAGGAGAGCATTCTGCTTCATGTGGCTGATAGGGACCTAGCTCTTCAAGCCCTTGTTGTTTGCTTACCACAAATGTCCTATCTTCTATTTGATTAGCCTACGTGCCTTGATAAAAACATATGTGATTATAATCCAAAGCAAAGCTGTAGTGTCTCTAAATATGCATTCATATTAGTTGTGTTTTATTTTTAGCCCAATGCTAGTGCAAGACTAGAAACCCTTTACAACACCCCCCCCCACATCCCCCCATAGAGTTGGGTTTCACTTTGCATTATATGTTTAATGTGTATAATATGCAATAATTCATGTAATGTCATTATCAGCTAAAGCAATTTCGTTCGAGAAACCTATGGTGTGGAAGACACATGACAAAACTTTTGAGATGTGGATATGTCCCCTTGTTTACTCACTTATTGGTTATTGTGATGATACGATTCTAAGGTATTTCAATTTTACTTCCAAAGATCTGTTTTTAACTATTTTATACCTGTTTATGATTACTGGGCCTTTATCCGGTCAGTTTTGCAGTTAGTGCGATTAGTTCATTAGGTTTGTATGCTGCTTTCAGATTATGTCAAGATATTGTGTTGCTGAAAGCTGAAGTCGCTGAGCTTCTATTGCCAAACATTTTTGTCAATCTTGCTGGGAGGAAGGATTTGGATTTTGACATTCACAAACTAATCTCTTTGCAGGTGTGTGGGTGTGGGTGTACGTGTGCGTGTGTTTTCCTTGAACAGATTTGGTTAATTTTCAATTTTGTCCCGATTTTTTTCTAAAGTTGACACTAATTTTTCTTGACTTCCTTTCTGGTCAACTGTGAATTCATTAAACTCAATGTAGAGCATTCATCTTTATGTAATCTTCCTTTAATTTATTAGTTAAAATATGCAATCAGTCAAGGTAATTATATGGAACGAAGTAGCTAATAAAAAAGGCTTTATGAGAATTTTTTTTTTTTTCCTTATGTACACATAATGGCATGAACATTTTTTCAAATAGTGTCGCTTCTAAAGTTCTTTGTTTTTTTTTTTGGCTCTTCTTTTCTCCTTTTATTGAAGAGTTGATTAACTAGTGGTATGTATGATGCCTTATCTTGCTCTGCTTTAAGAAGAAAGATTGTTGATGTTTACAAGAAATGACTTCTATCCTTACTTTTTTAGTGATTTCTTGCTTCTATCTTTGGGGATTCATTTTATTCCTCCTCTGTTGTTTAGTGTTTGTCTTATTCCTTTCTTGTTACCCTTTTTTCTCCTCTCTGAAGGACTTGCTATCCTTCCTCTCTTTTGTTTTGGATGGGAATTTTTGAACTGAATTTTGCTTCAGCTGAGCCATAATAGCAATTCCATTTTCATAAGACACATGCTGTATTGGAAATATTTGTGTTTGGTTGACTTTAATTATTTTAATAGGCAGTTTTTATATGATAAAGTATTAGACGATAACTCTTTTCTTTATGTTTGAAAGGTTGAGTATTAAGGATAATAATTTATATTCTCTGAACTTTAAACTTTTGCTATTTTAATACCTCCTTTTTTAAATACATCATAAATTACTTCATGGATGAAGCTATTTAAATATTTTGATTATTCAAACTTGTCTCTAGTTAGTTTAAGGTTCTAACATGATGGAATTGGTAGTCTTATAACATGGATTTGTGGTTCTAGGGTGAAAATGTCAACTAGTAAAGAAGGTTCTGTTTTGGTTGGTGTGGGACCAGTAAACAACTAAGAGACATGAGTAAAATTTTTTTCATGTCGAGCACATTGTCTGAGAATGCATCGTTTAGACTACTCTGCTGTTCTAACATTCAAAATGCCAAACCAAAGACAATAGGTTTTTATGTAATGGGCCTCACATGATAGCAGATTGCCCCCACAAATAGGCCTTAAATGCTATACGATCCTCTATGTCTAGTGATGCGCAAGAGTAGGACATAGATGAGGAACCCACCTGAATGGGTGCATTATGTTTGCTTAACTTAGTGAAGAATTAAGCAGAGGAGTTAGAGAAAGCTCCACAGAAAGGCCTCGTATTCGTAGATCTGAGGGTCAATGGCAAGGCCACTAGAGTCATGGTTGGCATATAGGGCACTTATTATTTCATTTGAGGCAGTCAGATTAGGCTATAAGTTCTTAAGCCATATAAAAGCAATTAATTCTAAAGTGCAGCCTATACATGGGGTTGCCAATCAGTGCCTATTAACCTTGGCTTGTGGGAGGAGCAAGCTAGTTTCACTTTGGTTCTTTTGGATGACTTCCAAGAAATTTTTGGGGTAAAGTTCCTACAAGATACCAAGGGAATGCCAATGCCTTTTGCAAGCTCTATGTGTATGATGGGTGAAGACTCGTGCCTTGTTCTAACCACGACAAAGCCAACCGCTCAAGAAGGGGTTAAGGCATTGTGAGCCCATGTATGTTGCCTCTTTAGTATAAAAGGAGGTAGAACAAAGGTATGTTCCTGTGAAGCGAAGTCCCACATCGCCTAGGTATGAAAGTAATAAGCAGTATATAAGCGTGAGGGCTCCCTCACCTCTTGAGCTAGCTTTTGGGGTTGAGTTCTACCCAAGACCGTGTCACATGGTATCAGAGCCGACATACCAAGGGATGGGTAGGGTG
>JAESVK010001301.1:6808066-6831838 GCA_017140935.1 Hamamelis virginiana
AGGTATGAAAGTAATAAGCAGTATATAAGCGTGAGGGCTCCCTCACCACTTGAGCTAGCTTTTGGGGTTGAGTTCTACCCAAGACCGTGCCCTCATGGATCCGCCTGACTTGTTTGACTTGCTGAGTATGGATAGCTATCTCCAGAAGAGGGATCGTCAGCACCTCACTCAATTTTTGATGGCTCTTCGGGAACAATTTGAACCCTTCGAGGGGCTATTATGCACCGAGTACCTCTCCCTTCCCTTATTACGACAATTCGAGAACTCATTGCTGAGGAGACTCGTCTCAAGTTGTGCCAACCTAGTTCCTCTAATGCTTCATTGGTATGAAAAGAGGGGTCTAATTCATGTAAAAGGAATCGCAAAGAAGGATTTATTTAGACTATTTAGTCAACCCCTAGAAGTTGGAATTTAAGATTTCATTTCTAACTTGAGTTGTTGACTACTCCATGAACATTTTGGGTAGAAATTTAAGTTTGATCCCTGTATTATCTGAAGCAAGTTACTTGTAAGATTTCTCTTTAATGTGGTGTGCTATTTTATTTTCTTTTCCTTTTTTCTTATTTTTTCCCCTCTGCTTTGTTTTTATGAAATATCTTAGTTTGTCTTGTTACTTTATTTATTCCTCATTTGTTCATTTTTGGTCAACTTGATAATGATTTTAACGAGTCAAATAATTCCAATATCAAATATTATCTTTTTGCGTGCAATTTTTTCGCTTAGTATTGTGGCTTTTCATTGTACTATCTGAATGCACATCTTGCATAGTTGTATACACAAAATTGATTTTTTTTTCCTCCTGAAATGTGCAGGTGCAGGACAATATATTTATTGAGTCCAATAAGTTAATTAAATCAATTCAAGTAATATTGGATGTACTTAATGAACTTCGGCTATGTCACGTAATGGAAAGAACTGCTTCATCTTCAGTATTATCCAAGAAAGAAAGTTCAAAGGTGAGTATATTCAATCACCTTTTAAAAAATGATACTTTATAAGTCTTTATTTTGTCTCAGTATGCTAAGTTCTTGCAGTGGTTGATCAATAAAATATGATCCTTTCCTTTGCGCATATTATTGTATTTCACTGTGCTATATTCCAGACAAAGCATACCTTTATTACTATTTATTTGCTCTGCTATTTATGTCTATATAGTTAAAGGCGACTTTTTCTTCATCGAGAAAAAATGGGGAAGATAAGGAAATTTAAAGGAAGTTCCTTTTTTTTGGCTTGTTGAGAAAAAGAAGTTACGAGGAAAGTTAGTGTGAGGTCAAATGGTTTGTTGATGTGCATTGTAGTTTAATGATTGCACTATTGTGGAGGAGTGATTTGGTTTAAATCGAAGATGCAACAAGATCAAGTAGCCAGCCTAACCTGAATTGACCCATAGATATGATTATGTTGTGTTGACATGATTACAACCTAAGACCTATTTAACATGCGTATGACCTCTATATATATGTAATCTATAATTACACACACACACACACACACACACACATATATATATATATTATGGTAGTTAATGTACATGGCTGATTTTTTATTTATTTATTTATACATGTTAACACAAACACTACTCGATGCGCCATGATTATTAAATAGGTTGAATGTGTCTTGTTGTGTTAGTGTGTTACCTATTTCATAATTAAGCCTTGTTTGTGTTTGAAAAGTTGACACTTAATAAACAGTTCGTGTTTGGGTTGATCCATATATTCGAATACTTGCGTCACGTTGTGACATGAACAAGATTTGCCACCATAAATTGTCACCCCTAACAAAGGGCAGTGACTTGGCAGATCTTGTTGCCAACTACAAGATAGGGGCTATTTGTTGCCAACTACATCAGATCTTGTAATATGTTCTTTACTAATAAGGTTCTTGTTTTGTATGTCATTATTATGTCAAGTGGTTAAGTCGCAAATAGGTTACAATGATTCTCTCATCTTAGTATAGTTTTCATATTTCCTAGCTGCTCTGGTCACGAATACATGACAAGCTTTGTGCAACTAAAGTCTATTTTTTACAATGGTCCTGCAGTATGCTAAGCCTTCTAGTTATAGCTCAAAATCCCGTTCCACCTCTGCGAGGGCTAAAGACTCAGCAGCTGCATTGACTGCAATGTCAACATCTTTGTGGGACAAGGTGTGATTTTACTATGCATGCATGGATAAAAATATATTGCTATTGGGTTTAATTTTGATCTGTCTTATTGAATCAATCATATCATGCAACATTCTTAATGATCTTTATGCATTGTCATTATATGAAGCACATAATAATTTTGGAATTTGGGAAACCAGTATGTGTTTTTAAGCATTATATGTTTCTTAACTTGTTATTCTATCATTTTTCCTATCAATATATATATATATATAAATTTTTTTTTTTTTTCGGTTGCGTCTTCTCTCTTTAATTTCTGTCTATTCAAATTGTTCAATTTTTACCCACGTTGTTGGATTTTCCGTTTCCACTATGCAACCTCTCTTCTTGTTAATTAAGGAGGAATTATTTATAACATAGAGTTGCAAGAACATAAACGAACAGCACCCTACATTCGAAGAGCTTTAGTATTCATATTCAAATTTGCATTAAATGTTGATTTGGGGACAAAAAAAGGACCATTTGAATGATTAAATAGGAGGGTCACGTTTACACTATTTTGTGACTAGGAAGAAGTTTGCATGTGATCTTTTTTGAGTCGACTTCTTTTTTTGTAGACTTGAGCCTTCTCTTCAGGGGGAATTATTGTGAAAAGTTACCTTTAATTCTTCTTCCTATACCACATAGGCAAGCAGAATCTACTGGTGGAAGTGAAAAATAGTTGGATGAGGAAAAACTGATATATATTCGAAAATAAATAGGTCTGCTACCTCATCATCTCAGGCTCTCTTTGAATCGAGGTGTCGGTCTTGCTTGTAATTCCACTCATTTTTCTTCCATTTGTAATGATTATAACCTTCCTGTTGTTACTCATAAGAGTTTCGATTGTGCACTCAACATTTGTCTCTATCTTATGGCTAATCAGTCTCTCTTGCCATCCTGTGATACATTTGCAACCTTTCTCTGTCTCAAGCTTTGAAAGATACTCTTGGAGATAGAGTAAAGGAGGCATGGTTCGAGGAGATGAGAGCTCTTGAGAAATATATTAGGTGAGAATTAGCTGATTTACCAATAAGGAAGAAATTGGATGCGTGTGTGTTGGTGTTCAGCATGAAGTTCAGAGCAGATGGAATAGTTGAAAGAAATATGCAAAGGGGAGTGGCAAATGTTTCCTCACAAACTCATTAAATAAGCTACTACGAGATTTTTTTTTTACCCCTTCTGATGGCTAAAGTGAATTTTTTTTGAGTTCTAATGTACCATATGAAAAATATATTCTACTTTGGGACTTGGAAGGAAAAGTTTTCTGAATGGTCTTTCAGGTTCTAAGGTTCCTTCACCAAACATAATGGCATTTAATTTGAGGTAGATTATGTGCAGCTCAAAGCTGTCATTGAGAGTGTTGTTTGAGAGGTTTGGAAGAGCAATGTTAAGCAGAATTAAGCCAACCATTCTTTATACATCGAACACTCAGTATAAAAGGTCACAGCTCTTTTTGTCTATTTGGTTGTTGTTATGAATTATTATGATGAGTAATAATGTTGGAAGTTGAAGAGTTGGAACACTCGTGCTGCTAAGAGTTGTTATAAATAAGAATTTCACCTTCTTTTTATTTTTATTTTTTATCAAATAATAATAATATAATAATAAACTAAATTGAGTTTCACCTCAGAATATTTCAAACTTTTGAGAATTCTTGACATGTGGAAAAGTACAGAATGATCAGTAATCGCCATGTCTGGCCGAAGTTGAGTTGTGAACTATGACTTACGCGGTGTTCGAACCTTTTTTGGCTGAAACTTTTGTAAAATAACTTGGCTTTATCTTTTTAGAATCAATTAGGCTTTATTGCAAGAATAAAACTACCACCAGTGTTGCACATAACCCAGTGTATATGACGTGGAATAAAAAAGAATTGGACAAAATTTTTATGATGGAGAATTTGAACTATGAGTTGATTTGTAAACCTTATTCAGATATATAGTTAAAAGGGGTATCAAGTACAAACTCTCATGCCATCTTTGGCAAGCTGGACATGTGTGTTATACTTGTCCCTACTTTGGAGCAGTATTCAGTATTGAGAATAAAAGAAATATGGTCTCTATGAAACTTTTTGGGGCGTTAATGTAATTTACTTATAAAGTCAATTAATGTAATTTACTTATTTAATTAAAAGAAAATGTAATAAATAAAGAATCTATGCTCTCTGAAAATTTATTGTCTTTTTCGTTTTTTAATCCTCTCACTCAATCAACCCTAGAATATAAACCTAGAGTTAGGGTAACTCACCCTTTCAATTAGCTAGCTTTATTGATTGTAAGGATATTCAAAGTAATGTGTTAGATTATTTAAAATAAGGAAGAACATCATGTTCCTAAACCATTATATTTATTTGGATCAATGAATGTTGTTCAAGTCCTTAGTTCTATTTGTGTTTACTAGTAAAAAAGTACGTGCAAAATGCATATGATGAAAAAACATCATAGGATGTTCATTTTTGAGGCACTTTAAAAAATTTACCGACATATTGATTACACGTGTACAACTTTTTTGATGTATCCCACCGCATTCATGAATTTTCCTTGTACCTTTAGTATCTCATAAGTCATAACCAAGCAGATGAATTGAAGAACATAAAAGAAGCACATAATTCTATCCGAGTACAATTGTAGATTCAAGGTACTATAGATTATATATGTTTGTGAGAGAGAACAAAGAGATAAGAGAGTAAGTATATAAGAGAATGAGTAACCTTCTCCCGCGGGTATAGTTCTTATATAGATATGAAAGGGTGCATATAGTGTTTACTTGGTGGCCGCCAAGAAAATTTGAAAGGGTGCATTGGTTGAATATAAAAGAATTAGTTAATACTTTGAAAGGCTGCATTATTTGATATAAAGAATTATAAAAGGGTATTTTTGGCAGCTGTGAATTTGAATTTCGTGTGGACCAATGATAGAAGAGTATTTTGAAATATTTAATTAAATAAATGTATATAAAAAATAAAAATTGCTTTTACTTTTATATAGTAGTATGATATGTTCCATGCATTGAAATCAGCTAATTATAATAACCGAGAGCTTCCCTTGCACTTTCTAGATATGTGCCCTTCTATTTATGATGTCTAAAAAGCTATATTTTCTATTGCTTTATACACATACATATATGCATGCGTACCAAAATATAAATGGAATATTGCTGCTCCATTGTTCTTTTTCTGACAAGTTATTTATTTTGCTAGGTTTATTGGCTTTCCATTGATTATCTTCTTGTTGCTAAGTCGGCAATTGTAAGTTTCAGAATCCCCATATTTTGTTTCATGTTTATGTTCCGTTTCTGTGTTTATTTTATTTTAAGTGTGACTCCCTTATTATTGGTTCTTACTATTTATGTCAATCTCTCTAATATGGATATAAACATATTTGTGTACGTGTATATATTTACTTAACAGAGTTATCTATATACTTAACAGAGTTGTGGCTCATACTTTACCTCTGTAATGTATGTGGAGCATTGGTGTGAAGAGCATTTCAATAGTCTCACACTGGGGGGCCCAGATTTTTCCCATCTTGAAATAGTAAGTTAAGAGCTTTGTATGTGGAGAAATTGTGTGCTATATGTTTTACATTTTGTAATCTACATATGTTGTTTCATTTAACTATTATTTGGGTCATGTTCTTGGTATAATTGTTTCTAGAGAAAGAAGTTGATCACAGGGGATTTAAATGACCCGTAACAAAATTTATTCTGATTCTTGTTTTGTTTTCTATTCTCTGGTCTTTTCCAGACAAGGGTTTTGTTAAATACCTCTTTCATAATTTCCCTTTTTGGTCCCCAGTTACCGCATCACATTGAAATACTTGTCTCAGCGGTCACTCAAATCAATGAGCCTGACAGCTTATATGGAATCATCCAATCACACAAGGTTAGTCAATATAACTCTATTAGTTGCGGGCACTTCTTTTCAACCCAATACTACTACTGTTTTTGCTGTAAAGTTTAACATTGTATTTTTTGTTGGCTACGCTCTAGCTGATATGTTGTGCTTAAGAAAGTAACTACCTTCTTAACTTGAAGCTTATACTGATGCAATCTGTGATGTTTACCCCTCCCCATAACACAAGAAAAAAAGAGAAGATAAGAAGAAAAACAAAAGGAATGAAAACTACAGGCCTAGGGTCTATTGGATGAGAAAATGGAGGAAGATTTGTGTGATCCTCGCAGCCTATCTCTTGGCCCCACAGGAGAGGTGTTGTCAGCCTTGGTTGGCTTCATCCCACTCTCAATAAGTAAATCGATAGTTTTATGAAATCTGTTTAATAGCAATCTGATTGGCATGGGCACTTTTCTTATTTTCTATTGTCATTTTCGTTGCTGGAGCTCCAACCGTCTGTAGTTATTTGATGGTTTCATTTTATGGTCATTGTTGAAGTTGCAAACTCTATGTTTAGGTGGTGCTTCCCGAAAAATCCTTGTGACTTTAAGTTGTTACTTGCTGCTACATGATATCTGGCTTCTTTAAATTTCCCTTTTTGGTTCTGATTCAGCATATTCAAATATCCATTAAATTTATTTGAATTTTTTTTCCTCTTCGCCACCTCCCCTTATCCTCCTATTTATCACTTCTTTGCTATTGTTCCAAACCCGATTTATCTTGCTTATTGTTACACTTGATTCTAGTACTTGTTCTGCTTCAGAAACCCTCATTTAAGAATTATTTCTAGGATCTTTTAATGAAAGTAAATTTGATCTCTGATTTGTTCTTTTGGAGAACATATGCAAAGGTTGAAACGTGTTAACAACAACCCAGAGATGGGTTCAAATCGGTTACAATATCTTAACATAACTAAAAGCTGAATATTCTAAGATTATTTTGAAAACTTCCTTGGAATTTAAAATATATTCGAAACACATATATAGGGATGGGAATTAAGTAGCAGATTTGCTGGCTAATTTAGTTCTGGGCTCTTCAATTTCTTCAATTTTTATAACAAGATTTTTGCCTGAGGTGATTAGTTATTGTATGCATTTAGAGAGATTGGGTGTGCAAAATCTGCATGTTAAATAATATAAGTTCATGGTTCTGTTTTTCTTTTAGTTTCCATCTCCCTTGTGTAATCCAGTTTGGCATTTATCAGGCTTTTAATAGGTGAGGCTTTTACGTCCCTCGCTTCTATTATACCTTTTTCTTTTTTACTTTTTTATTGATGGAGGTAGGAATCCATACTAAATGCCCCACCATTAAAAGAGTTATTTTTTTAAAATGCAAAAGAAGGAGGTTATTTTTCAGGTAGTGATCAAATTCTTCTTACTTTTGTTGAAGTCTCGCAAAGTAAGATGCGAGAGAATTCTCCCCATGATGATTTAGATGGCTGTCTTGCTGAAGCCGGTGAAAGCAAGCTGCATTCCTAATATGGAAATATGTCATATCATCTCATATTTCCTTGGGAGTTCTCAAGAGCAATTCCTACTCACTATTTGAAGGTTTCATGACTTTCATCTGCATGAGAAGCCAAGGCATTACATAAGAATTTCTACCTCCTACTTTCATAATGGATGCCTGTGGGATTCATGGATTTTCCCTAACAAGCCTGAATCCTTGAGAGGGAGCTTGGCAGACAGGGACCAAGGAATGTTGTCCATGGCTTACATCTTGATGTAAATCTGTGGGATAAATTTATTTATAGTGAACAATATTAGTTCACCTGGCGATCTTTGAAAAGTTCTTTCTTTTTGCAAACTTCAGTAGTACTGTTTTGCTGGCAGTTTTTCAATTTGAATCAACATCCCGTAAGGGTGTAACTATGTAGGACACGCACACACAAAGGAAAGACATACATACATACATACATACATACATACATACATATATATATATATATACATATATATGTATATATATACATATATGTACATATATACATATATATATATATATTCTCACAGTTGTATTTTTTGGTATTTTTGTGATGAAAATTAAAAGTTAACTTCACAAATTATCACCTTCGAGCACGAGGGAAATTGGAGCAAGGCGCTTGAATATTATGACTTACAAGTAAGGTCAGAAGCAGCAGCAGAAATGGATGGTTCGAGAAACTTGTTACCTGAGAATTCTCAACCAACAACCCATCTAAACCTTAACAACTCAGAAGATGATATCAGGCAGAGAAAACCTTACAAAGGGCTTATTAGATCTTTGCAGCAAATTGGTTGTGCTCATGTTCTGGATTTCTATTGCCAAGGATTGACTTCACGGAAAGGCCAGTTTCAGCATGATTCCGAATTTACTGAACTGCAGGTTTGCCTCAAATATATGTTTGCCTAGTCATAGATAGATGATGTACAATGTTTTCTGGTTATACCAAGTTATTAATTTTATTATTTGGTTCCATATATTGGGGCTAATTAATGGTATGTTTCTCTTTTCCTTGCTTTCGTTGGTCAACTATTTGCAGTATGAGTCTGCCTGGCGTGCAGGAAACTGGGATTTCTCCTTACTTTTCATGGGAGCTAATTCTCCCCCTTCAAGTCAACACATTAAAAGCGATCATTTCAATGAAAATTTGTACAGGTGATGCCATTTTATTTATTTATTTGATTCTTCTTGTTCTTTGCTCTACCATTTAAAGGCAATATTATGATGAATGACAACAATAACCTACTGGAGAAATATACTACATCCTACTTGATACAATAAAAAAAAGTTACACTTAAGATTCATTGTTGTAAATGTAATTACGAAATGATGTCCCTAATTATACTTTATTTGGCATTAGCTAAATATAAAAAACATGGAATGAATCAGAACCATAAGAATTTGTAATAAGAATATAGAATGTCCATAACACACGTCCAATGCTAGTTAATGATTCTGCTTAAAGTTCTGATTTCAACAAAACAATGAATGCATAGCATTAAAAGAAAAGAAAGAGGGAAGCAGAGATATAGGTGATATATTACATATAATTAGAATTGTAATAATCTAGATAATGAAGTTAAACAGTAAAGCACCAAAAATATTTTTTTGGTGAATAGAGTATTTTATTAAAGGGCGAAAAAAGAGGCTAAAGCCCAATTACTGGGCTATTAGACACACTAGTATCAAAAGAAAAGTGCGTCACAACTTCAGAATATGAAGAAAGTCAACGAAAGAAGAGCAGACCAAATATGTAAAAATACGCTATTAACAGTTACTCAGCAATAACTTGCCAATAACCAGTCAGACTCTTGAAACAACAAGAAAAAAAAATCATATTCACTTATCATTAACTTTACATGCTGGGAGATTTATTGTTAATATGATCAATACGTGTTTTTTTTTATTTTTTATAATACAAATATGATCTATACGTTGATAATATCTCTGATGTCAACATTATATTAGTTAATATCTTGGTATGTAAATTGACGATTTTGACCTTTTAAAACAGCAGTTGCAATATCTCTCAGTATCCTTAAACTTTTTATCAACTTGTTGACAGTATTTATAGCACTGGGTATGTTTTGAGAAGCTAATCCTATATAGGTTCTAGGCATCTGCTTAACAAGATAACTGTAAAAGAATATTTCTTGTTTACTTATGCAATCTTTTTGTTTGCCATTGTTGGAATATTAGTTGTTTAAGGGCTTTGCAAGAGGGAGATTACAATGAATTCAATACAAAACTCAAAGACTCAAAACAGGTGGTAAATTGTGTTTCAAATTCTTTTCTATTGACAGCCATCTGCACTTAATGTAATTTACCTGATGATTTATTAATGTTAGGAGCTTGTGTTGTCTGTCTATCATGCAAGCGAGGAGAGTACTGAATACATCTACTCAACGATAGTTAAACTTCAGGTATCTAATTTTCCAAGTATGCCTGGTTTTTACCTATAAGGCAGGAATCTTTCTGAACGCGCAGTCCATAGACTTGAGAGTGTTTCTGACCTATATTAGATATCAGAGATTTGGGCATCGTCCAAACAAATGCTCCTATTTAGATAACTAGTATTGATTTTTGAGCAATTCCAGTAGCAGCCAGACATCTGGAAAGTCTCAGATTTCGCACAATTTTAATGACAGTCATTGATTTGGGTGATTGCCAACATTGAAATAACACAAGCTCTCAATTAGATAATTAAAATTAGACGAAATTATTTGAGATTATAGCTATTATAAGGTCTGGCTATTATTTGAAATCTTCAAACTGATAAGTGATAACCATGTATAGATTTCATTTACCTTGAACAGTTACCCATCCAGGAATCTGTTCTCTTTTTTCTTGTAACCTGTGTCCCAAATTTCTGTGATATCATGAATTTTTCTGCAGATTTTTGATCATCTTGGCATGGCTTGGGATTTACGTTGGACATCATCTCCTTGTGAAAAAATAAAATTTTATCCGGAGAAGCAAAAAGTATTTTCTGAACCTGTCATACCTACCATGGACCAGGTATTGAATTTATTAACATCTCTTTTGTGATTAGGGTATTCACATTATAACTAGCAAGCATCTTTTTGTCTTGTAATTTTGTAAATAATATGTGATACTTATGTGAGATCATCTCTCTTTATGTTTTTATTGAACATATTGGTAGCCTTGATTATTTATGAAAATTATTTTTTTCATGGGAAATGCATTGTGATTCAGTATGTCAAAGTATACATATGTTTAAATGTCAATGTCATGCAAATATGCAATATATTGTGTATTCAAAAGAAAAAGAATAAGTTGGGAGAAAATTTTATTAAAAATGTTATTGTCAGTAAAACTTCAAGGAATCTTAAGAGGAACATGTTTAAACAAAAATAACTCAGAACATAACCCACCCACACCCCCTTCCAAAAAAAAAAAGTGTGGAACTAGGGTTGTAAGGCAAGCCAAGCTACTTAGGCTTGGCTCAAGATTGACTTGATAAAATGCTTATTTGTGGACACTTGTAAGATAAATGAGCCAAGCTCAAGTCTTCTTTTTTGAGCTGTTTAACTTATCAGGTCAAGTTTGAGCAGCCTATTACTTGGCTCGTTTACAGCCCTTTGCAAAACAAGTGCAAGTAATGTTGCTATTTCCTGGGAGATATTCAGTTTTATTGAAATAAAAGAAGTGGTGATTGTGTTTAGAAATGCTACGACTAACATGATTATATTGATGGATCTAAAAGTTATCTTTCTCTGTCTAGATTGTCATGTCCAATAAGAATACTACAATCTTCTCATTAGGGGAGGTTGTTGTATACTTGTATGCTACATAGATGTGCTTTATCTCTTCTTGCATATTGAAGAGAGAGAGAAAGAGAGAGAGAGAGAGCAGTGAAGGAAGAAAGAATCTCTGTTTCCCTAACAAACGCTTTTGAATCTCAATTTAGTTGTCATGGCTGAATATGGATTGGAGCTGCATTTTGAAGCGAACACAACTTCATATGAATTTGTTAGAACCATTCATTGCATTCAGGAGAGTTCTACTTCAAATTTTGAGTTGTAAAGACTGTACAGGGCAGCATCTTCTACAATCAGCATCCACTCTTCGTAAGGTATCATTCTGAAATTAGCATCTTCAATATCAGGACACTAGGAACTATTCCCATTGTCTGATATGTTGTTTGTGTTTTACAGTGCTCAAGGTTTTCTCAAGCTGCTGCAGCTTTGCATGAGTTGAAGTCCCTTTGTTCTGGAATGGGAGAACAGCATTCAACCTTGTATTGCCTTGGAAGGGTATAAATCTCTATAAAATATCAATATTATTAAAGGAACAATGAAATTTTCAATGTGCTATCCATTTCTGATTTATACAAATAACAGCTATAAAATAAAATAAAAAAAAATAAAAAAAAATAAAAAAAAATGATAAAAAAAACTTTTGCTTAAAATGTGTAGTTAGTTGCATCTGAATGTAGAAGCTGTTTCATTATTCTGTGAACATTTTCTTGACAACATCTTTTTTGCATGCAATTAACCATATTTATCGATCTATTTATAATAAAAAAAACATCTGTATTTATTAAGCTGCTACAGTAGATCTTTGAATGGACCTCTTCATGGTTATTTTTAACTATATTTTTGGGGTTTTAATCCACATAAATTGGTTTCTACTTTATAAAAGCTTTCATTTTTGTCCATTTAAGTACAATATTGATCTCAAATTTCAAATTTCAACATGCCTCTTCTATATTTCCAAAATGTTGATTCAACAAAATCAAAACTAGTATTAATATAGTTAATGTATATGGCAGCTTGAAGAAGCTAAGCTTTTGCGTGCCCAAGGTCGGCATGAGATGGCTATCAGCCTTGCAAAATATATTTCACAAAATTACCAGTTGAATGAAGAGGCTTCAAATGTATATCGCTTGGTTGGGAAGTGGCTTGCAGAAACTCGATCTAGCAAGTTAGTTATAAGTTATATCCATGAGTTGAGCATATTTATTTCCTCTTGCCATCTTTATGTTTTGTAAATGCTAATTTCTTTCTCAATTTGTACCTGTGATGACCATGCAGCTCGAGAACTATTTTAGAGAAGTACCTGAAACGTGCAGTTTCCCTTGCTGAGGATCACAAGACTACAGACAAGAAGTCCATAGCAAGACAGTGCCAAACCCATTTCCATCTTGCGCACTATGCAGATGCTCTATTTAGGAGTTACGAGGAAAGACTCTGCTCTAATGAATGGCAAGCAGCTATGCGCTTAAGGAAGCATAAGGTACTGGATTCTCTTAAAGAGGAGAGAAAGAAGAAAGATAACAATAATTACTGAATGATGATAATTTTTTTTTTCACAATATCATTTATGTATTGGTTTTGCAGACATTAGAATTGGAAGCACTCATCAAGCGACTAAAAAGTTCAACGAAGGCAAGGCCAATTGTTTATCCATTTCATTTCAGTATCTTTCCCAAGTAATAAGCACCATCATAGAAATGAAATGCGTCCTAAGTTGCTTTCCTATATACTATAATTTTTTCCTATGTGGTCCTTAGGGGGAGAAGAATGACTATACTGCTAAAATACAAGAGTTGCAAAAGCAACTTACAATGGACCGGGAGGAGGCTGAAAAACTACAGGTCCTTATGGAATTTTTTTATTTTTTTGAGAATCCATGTTATTCTCTTCTTTATTTAAAGTAAAGTATTATATAGGATTGTGTCTCTTTCATATGCTTGCTTCAGAACGGGGCCAATTTTCATACACTTTTGGGCAGGAATATAAGCTTTTATGTTTGAAACCATTACATGTAAGGACTAGTTGCTGAATACGGCCTTTGATAACCAATATTTTTCTTCTTTTGCTTGTATACTTGACCATGACTTCATTTTTATCTTCTAGAATCAAGCTTAAGCCTATTAATTGTTATGTAAAATAGATCTAGTTTTGATTATTATATTGTCTTCCTTCAACCTCTCAGGATGACAGGGACAATTTTCTCAGCCTAGCATTGGAGGGATATAAACGTTGTTTGGTCATAGGTGACAAATATGATGTTAGAGTGGTATGTACTTATTGCCCCCGTCTTCTGTTCAGCTCAAATAAATATACATTGCTCATTAATTGCATTAAGCAGCAAGTGTTACAGAAAGCTTGGAAATATGGTACATGAGAGCATGGGATATAAAATTATAAATTATAGTTTGATAGAATTTGATGTATTTTCTGTAATTTCATTTTTTTTTCAATGATTTATATATTTTAAAAAGAAAAAAGAAAGGCAAAATAATCTCTACCTCTCAAAGGCATGTGAGAAACATTGTCACAGGAAGTATTGTTTACCACATCTGTTTACATTTTCACATTCAAGTGAGGTCTGTCTTTGAGAAAGTGACCTCCATGCTTTCAGGTATTTCGACTAGTTTCCCTGTGGTTTAGCCTCTCTTCTAGACAAAATGTCATAAATGGAATGCTGAAAACAATTGATGAGGTACGTAATGACTGGCAACATTAGTTTTTATATATATATATTATATATATATATATATGTATAAAAGAGATGTTTGATTTCCAATCCATATATGTTTGCAGGTTCAGTCTTATAAGTTCATACCACTGGCATACCAAATTGCTTCAAGAATAGGAAGCTCAAAAGATGGTCAAGGACCACATAGTTTCCAGGTGTAGGACTGAAGCAGTATTTAATTTTTCTTTTTGAAGAAGCTGGAGCTAATTTTTAATCAAAATTATTGGATTATGCGCAGTTTGCTTTGGTTTCTCTTGTGAAGAAAATGGCCATTGACCATCCATATCATACAATCTTTCAGGTATGTAAGTTAAATTTTCTGACTAGCCTCATGTGGCAAGATGAAAGATATTTGTTCTAGGACAACATAAACTTTCAATTCTTACTGCAATTTGAACAAAATGGTTTCAATGGTACTACTTTATGAAAATGCAAAATATAAGATAGGTGAAACAGGATAACAGAAACCTTAATTTGCCACAATATTGCAACATGCAGTCCCATTTATATATTATTAGCAATATTTTCCTGCATATGGTAGGTGTAATTATTCATCTTAAATTGGTTTTGTTCTGAATGTTTTCTATCTGCACCAATCATTTTTTATTTTTTATTATTATTATTATTTGGCACAAGCTTCTAGCTCTAGCAAATGGTGACCGTATCAAGGACAAACAGCGTAGTAGAAATTCATTTGTCGTGGATATGGATAAAAAGCTTGCAGCAGAAAGCCTTTTAAAAGAGTTATCTTCATACCATGGAGCTATTATCAGACAGGTAATTTCCATTGGTTCGATTTTTTGTTGTGTAATTTGTCAGTCTCCTCAACTCTATCGAGTCGTTTTTCAAAACCAAGGTTTTTATGTTTCTTATAGATGAAACAAATGGTGGAAATCTACATCAAACTTGCTGAATTAGAAACGAAGAGAGAGGTTAGTCAAAGGTTGTTAATTTTGAAGTTTGTTTTTATCCCATTGTTTACAGTTCTAATTCTGGTCATTAGAGTCTGAAGTAGTTGGGGATGATTGGTTCATATCATCAAGAACAAGCTGAAGTCTACTTTAATTGACAACTATGTAACTGGATTATTTGAACAGGATACCAATAAAAGGGTGATGCTGCCAAGAGAAATTCGCAGTCTTCGACAACTTGAACTTGTAAGTTCAGCACTATAAGCAGTGATTTGGGATGTTAACTTCTATTCGACAATGATGCTAAATTTTTACTCAAAGATTGTTGTTGTGATCAGAGAAAGATGGTGTGAAGTAGAGTATTGTCTTAATCACTCTGTAGAATGCAGTCAAATAGATGAATAGATGGATGGATGACGGAAAATGTCTATAAAATTGAAACTATCTTAAAAAAGGCAGCTTACCTCAATAAGATGCTTCCAACATGAAGGCTGACATGGAGAAACTTGGCCATCTGAACAGAAAATGAGACCCAAGCAAACAGTAAATTAGGATTCTAGTGCTATGATGGATAAAATAGGATGAAAATGGGAATGAAGAGGATATGTTATTTGTATGCATTTAATTCACTTATTAACAGATTTAAACATGTAATAATTGTTGGTCAGTAGCATGCTCATTCTAACACATCTTTCATCACTTTTGGTTATATTCTGTAGCTTCTGCAACCAGAAATTCTTCTAACCTCATAGTCGGTCTCAGACTTTCTGTTCCATAGTTTCATTGAATACTAGATTTTTAAAGATGCCTGTGGAAGAAACAAGCCTGTCCTCTTGCACCAGCATAGTTCTTGGTTAAAATGGTAAATTCTTGCAGCACACCCTCACTCACCCCCACCCATAGCCACATTCCCACCCCCGCACGCTCACCTACAAACAGACACGCAGACGGCCATAAATCTACCTACAATATTTGCTGTGGGTACCAATAGCTACCAGCAACATGCTTGAAGGATGATTTTTCATCATGCCTGGAGGAACTTAGTTTGCCCATGTCTTAACCTCTGTTTTTTTGTTATATGTCCATTTGTGCTTTTTGCATCTTTGGATTTATAATGTTATAGTCCATCTCTGATTTACCGTACCATAGCTTGAACAAATACTAGATTTTAAAGATCATATGAGAAACAAACTTATCCTCCTACTGTGGGTATCGGTAGCTGCTCGCAATACACTTGAAGGATGATTTACCATCACACCCTGGGGAAATTTGTTTGTATGGGTATTAATTTTTGGATTTTGTTTACTTGTCCATTCATACTTTTTGCATGTTTGGATTTTTAACTTTGTTAGCATTAACTTTGTCTTATTGATTTCTTCCTCTCTTTTTTTCTTTTCTGCTTGATCTTTTCTTGTAAAGAATACTGAATCTTTAAACTTCTATTCATACATTGGATCTTCAGGTACCTGTAGTGACATCTACTTTTCCTGTTGACCGGAGTTGTCAATATCATGAAGGCTCTTTCCCACACTTCAAAGGATTAGCAGATTCAGTTATGTATGTGTCAGCCATATGAACCACTTTAAATAGAGTTTCATGTTACATGTGCGCATGTGCACGCACACACTGTATTAGCAATTTTCACTGCTAACGTTGTATTCATATTGGTGAGTACACAGGGTAATGAATGGTATAAATGCTCCGAAAGTGGTTGAATGCCTAGGTTCAGATGGTCACAAATATCGACAACTGGCAAAATCTGGAAATGATGACCTAAGACAAGATGCTGTATGAATCCTAACTATATCTTTTTTTTTCTTGTTACCTAACAATAAAAGTCTAAGAGGACACACAAATTCTAAATCCGTTCAATTTAGAAATGAATGCTTCCAGGATGCGATTTTGGAATGCCAACAAGCATTCCCAAAGATCCAACTCCTGCTACTTCTAAAAAAGTTTAATAGTCTTGTTGACATCTGCATCCAGGACATCTATATACAATGAATATCTGCCATCTCACTCTATTCGTCTTCCATCCATGTCATTGTTCCTACATCTCCACTCTTGGTAAATTGTAGAATTGGGATAGCTTCCAATTCACAGTTGCTTTGGTGCTATATTCGATTTCTCTCAATGTTCAAAGTACATGCATTGTAATTAATCTCTTTAAGATGCTTTTATTAAGTTTTACAGGGAAGGCATTCCTTAATGTCTTTCCTGGTGGTGACAGTTACAGTTTCATTGAAAATGATGGAAGTTGGAATGGCATATTCTTTCTGGGATTATACGAAACCCACATTTTATTTATTCAGACTGAATCTTCTGAATAATATGGCAGGTTATGGAACAATTTTTCGGTTTAGTTAACACATTTTTACAAAACCATCGGGATACATGGAAAAGGAGACTAGGAATACGTACATACAAGGTATTTGTCCTTTCAAATATGACAGTGCCATAACATTATACTGTTTAATATAAGTTTTGGCTACTGATGTAAAGAATGTTGGAATTGGATTTTGTGTATTTTTATCAAATTCAGGTACTGATAACCATGATAAGCTAGTTTTTTAAAGAATGTTCATATTAAATTTTGGGCTTTTCATTTTGAGTTATCCGTGTATTCTACTGCTATAACTTATTGAACATTGGTTTTCTCTTTACTGTCATGAGTACTGTATCTCATATCTCTAACTCTGTTTTTTTTTCCTCATGAAATTTGGTAAAATGTATTCTTGTTAATGAAATAGGTTGTTCCTTTTACCCCAAGCGCTGGTGTTCTTGAATGGGTGAATGGAACTCTTCCTCTTGGTGAATATCTTATTGGAAGGTCAGTTAAATTGGTGCTCTCTTTTAGCTATACCTATGATTCTAAGAAATGCTTGAATATGTATATATCCATAAATATCTCATGTCTTTAACCTTCAGCATGAGGAATGGTGGTGCCCATGAACGCTATGGAGTTGGAGATTGGTTGTTTCCCAAATGCCGGGAGCACTTGACAAATGCAAGTTCTGTATGCCTTACTATTATTGTTGTTATTATTGTTGTTGTGGTTGTTGGGAAACTTTAATTGAAAAAAAAAAAACAGAGAAAAAGAGTATAGTGTCTCATAAATCTCCAGTTATTTTTTCATATATTTTTTTTTATGTCATTTATTTGCCCATCATTTAGAAGATAACAGAACTTAAAAAACACTGTGCTGATCTCTGGCCATCAAATGATAGAGGTCCAAATTGTCTAGGTGGACAGAGCACCCATTGAGTGATACAGATATGAACCAATGGCTATAGATTAAACAATTATTCAGTTTCCAAGCACTGGTACTGACTGATGTATTTATGAAAATAATTAACATATGTAATAAAACTAAACTCATGATCCAATCACTGGATACAGCAAATCATGTATATTGATTTATATACAAACTAGTAACATCTTGACTTACCAAAGCCCACCAAATGTCATTTTAAATCAAATTAGTCATGTAAGAATCATGAAGTAATGATGATTTGAAAATAACATTATTGTAGAGGTTCACAATCAAGTTTTCAAACATTAAACATCCACATGCAATTTATTGTGTAAAAATGGCAGTCTTGACTCTGGCTTAGATCTGTCTGATTCTGGAGTCAACTTGTCTGGCCTGATTAGCTATGTTCTATCAGTAAAAGGTTATTTTTTCATCATGACGTTTCTTATTGTTGAAATTCACTATATTTTTAAATTTTTATTTCATTCAGAAGTTCACCAACACTTTTAAGTTTTAAATCTCAATGGCTATAATTTCAGAAATTAGCTTAATAAACCATTATCATGAAATTATGTGGATATAAATGTAATATCAACTAGAAATTTTCTAGATTATTGCAATGTACAGCTTGCACTGTCAAAAACATACATGTAGGATATATGTTGGTTATTAGGTGCCATTGGGTGGCTGTTTGTAACAATTGAGTTTGTTTTTTGTTTTCTTTCTTTCGGTTTTCTTTCTTTCCCCTTGTAAGTAGGACTTCTTGTCCTCCTCTTCTTTCAATATAATTGTTGCTTATATATATATATATATATATATATATATATATATATATATATATATATATATATATAAAAGGGATATATGTTGGTGTCCTATTTCGTTAAAAGCAAGGTATTAAAATTCAACTTCCGTATTAACTTCAGTCTCTTGAAAGTGGAGTTATTTTGTGGAAGTTTATGAACTTGAGAATTCTAGAAATTTACTAAATAATAAGTAAATGTCAGTGTACACTCCTAAAGTCAATATATAACAAAACACCAAAAGGAAAAAGGGTACATTGGAATAAAATATGTGATATCAGCGACATATGGGTGATTCAAGTGATCCTTGATTATAAAATGGATATTTGTAAAAGATTGGTCAAATCTAAAGGGCAAGTGATCTTAAACTTCTATTAGGAAAAAGATGGTTTTACAGAGATCATTATAGACTTTTCCCTAATGTACACCCTCTAGGATTCAAAATCTTTTTAGCAACATAGATTCGTGGTTATTTGTATTTACGCATGATCTCATAGTTTTAAGCTTAAATGCATTATAATATGTGAAGGGAACTGAAGGACTTCCAAACAACCCAATGTTTTCATAGAAGGGATTCTAATTATTGATTGGTTGAGGAAACATGACTTTTTAAAGGTGAATGATATTTTAATGGGTAAAAGTAATTCCTAAAGATTAACCATAGCTTTGTGAATTTTTTAATAGGTAATTAGAAATCTATACTATATAATAAGCCTGGGGCACCAAAACCACTTGGCTTCGTCTCAGATGCTCTTTATTTATTTTTGTTATTCTTTCCCAAACTATGGGACTCATGCATGCCCCCCCCCACCCCCCACCCCCCACCTTCCCCCTCTCTCCCACTCTAATTCTTAAATGCAATTGACACGCTCATGGTTCAAAGTCTGGGCCAAGACCGAGATAACTGGGCCAAGTCATCTAGGTTTGGATAGGGACCGAGATGAGAAGTTCTCACGAGTCGAATATATGAAGAAAAATCTCATATTTTCATTTCAACCAAGGTCTCCATCATTTAGTTTTGTCTCAGCCGTGATCTCGATCGTCTCGTTTCATTTCAAACGATATCTCGGTTGTCTCGTTTCATCTCAGTCATCATGTCTCATGTCGGCCGAGATCCCAATCATTTCAACATATTTATTTAATTTATAAGTTAGTCCATTTTTATTATTTTTAAGGAGCAGTTCCTTTATGATATTCAGGAAAACAACATAACACTTCATTTGTATAAAAAACAATGGTTTAACTTTTACTAACAATTATATATATTTTTTAAAAAGTTTAAATTTAACACATTATTCCATGATATTGTATTGCATTAGCGCCTATTTTTATGATTCATATGATATTCTACTTCCTAAGTTATTTATTTTTGCTTATTTGATGAGTTCAATGTGTTTGTTTTATTTTTTCTGATTTTTCTATGATTTTTTTGAATTTTTTTAAACGTTCTTTCATGCCTAAAGTTGTATCTCGGCAGAGATGCGATGAGATGTCCGTGACCGAGACATCCGCGACCGAGACTTTGAACCATGGACACGCTATACCCACAAGCCCCACCGCATTCCCTTTTATCGTTTTTTTTTTTGTTTTTTTGTTTTTTGCCTTTTCTTTTTCTTTTGAGTAATGTTATGCACCGCCACAAAGTATTGCTACAAAGAAGGAATAGGGGTAGTTTTGGAAATTCACAGCATTTCCTTCTTTGTAGCAGTGCATAGCATTTTCCTTCTTTTTTTTTTTCTTAGCGAGGCTACCGATTGGGTTCTTTGACTACTTTCATATTCTTAATATGAGTTCTCTTCTTCTATGACCTCTCTCATTGAGCCTTCTATATAGTAGGTCCAGTGCGTTATGCGGGTTTTATACTAGTTTGTTATTAAAATAAGAATTGCAGATTGGAACAGACTTCTCAGTACAAAGCCTATTGAACAAGCCCCATCACAGTGGCAGCCCACCTGGCTAATGAGTATTGGCATAAAATTTTCCTCACTCATCTCAAGTTTCATAAATTATGTAGCGAATGTATAGTCTACCAAGCAAGATAATACCAACTATTGACCATATAAATGAAGTTTTGACCAGATTCTAGAAGTTCTATTACTACCCCTAGAGAATGGTTCAGGTAAGGAATTAATGAAATACATTTGCAGTAAATTTTTAAAGTTTTGGTTGATATATTGTGTATCCTGACATATGATCACCCTTGTGTGTAGTAGTTACATGGAAATTTGACATTTGCACAAGATATCTCACTGGCATTTGTATTTAGCTTCAATATTTACCATGTCAGGGCCTCTGCTGTTGAGGGGAAAAAAATCTTCTCTAACAACAAATATTCGATCACATACTCTTGTCCTTGCCTGTTATGTACTCCAAAAAGATCCCCTGCATTACCAATCAGAGTAATCTTAATGAGTGAAGGTTATGAAGAGACCATCCTTGCATTTTTTTTAAGAGGCTCCCCCGTTAATCCAACATATATTGAAATGTTTTCCAAAAGACATACGAAACCTTTTTCATTTCTTGGTAAAGGAGGGTGCACTGGTGCAGGTTTCAGTTCCCAAGTTCTTTCACATTTTGGTATGAGCACTGCTCAAATTTCTTTCCTCTCTCTTCTATTTGAGCTAACCAATCTCACCTATTAAACTTCAACTCATGTGTCTACTCTAATATTAAGACATTTGGCACTGAAATTTTGATGTTAGCACCCACATGTGGCTGCTTGCAAATTGCTTTGATTCATGTATTGAAAAACTTTCCTTAAATGTGTTAGATAAGTGGAGCAGCAATTATAGCAAAACATATGAGGGTACTCTATTGGCAGCATCACTGTTATATAAATGTTATGTTCCTAAATTTGACAACATATCCAAATCTAAGTTTAAACATGAATATAGCTGAATATGATCAATGACGTTGTAAAAATCTGAGTGAAATGCACCGGATCACTGTCAGTTTATCACACGCCACGATCTTCTGGATCTGTAGAAGAGATATTACGTTAGGATTCCTCACATTATCACAACAGTCTTGATCATATTCCTAAAATCAACAAATGAGAATGTAGAAGGAGAAATGAGTATTTATGTTACGTATCTTTAAAAAAACAAACTGTTGTAATTAGTTTGATATTTTTTATAGGAAAAAGACAAGCGCAAAGCATTCCAGGAAGTTTGTGGGAACTTCAGGTTGATCCTCTTTTGAAGAAAATACAGCCTTCAATAGTTTAAGCTTGCTTGGTTGAATTATAATTGACATCACATGCAGGCCTGTCATGCATTACTTTTTCCTGGAGAGATTTTTACAACCATCTGATTGGTTTGAGAAGAGACTTGCTTACACAAGAAGTGTGGCAGCTAGTTCAATGGTTGGTTTATTCTACTCTTATTGTAATATTGACCTTGATCTTTCTTTGAAAGTACCTCAGTTTTCCTTTAATGTGGAATCCAAATTTGCATTTTCATTTCCAGGGTATTCTCTTTTCTTTCTATTTTCAATTGTTGCCAAGTGTTGTTTAGTTCCCTCAACAACATAAAGTACTCTGAACCATATCCTTTATTGTATTACCACATTGTATTTGACATGTGTATAATCATAGGCGCACAGCATGCATCACAAATAGTTGTTTTTAGGGTGGTTAATAGATGAAGATGAAAAAAATTATCTACGAGAGTTTCATGCATATCTTTTTGATAGAAATGCCTCCCATCTTGGTCAACTTGGAAGCTGAATTAGAAACCACTTTGGGCATCTCTAATCTTGTTATCCGACAAAAGTGGACAAAATTCTGTACTTGTACCATATTGATGAGTACCATGATTTACCTCTGGAACCCAAAAGCTTCAGAATGTCAACCTTTTAATGGAACAGTTAACCAGTGTAAGATTTAGAGTTGGGTCTGAGTTGACTATGCAATGAGAAGTTAGGGAGTAGTGTACAATATCCCTTACATATTGAAAAAATAAAAATAATAAATGGTTGTGTATTATTTCCATCAAAAACTTGTTTTTGTTGTCTGAGCTTACGCATTCGTTTGGGATTCAGGTGGGTTACATTGTTGGACTTGGAGATCGACATTCCATGAATATCCTAATTGATCAAGCCACAGCTGAAGTTGTTCACATAGATCTTGGTGTTGCCTTTGAACAAGGCCTGATGCTCAAAACACCAGAGCGGGTATTTCTATTTCAATCCTTGTATATTTATCTGGCTACCCTAATTTGCCTAGGTCAGCCATTGTTTAACATGGTTCTCATTATATTCCATAGCTTATTTCAACCATCTTGAGCAGGTTCCGTTTAGGCTGACAAGAGACATCATAGATGGTATGGGAATCACTGGAGTGGAAGGGGTTTTCAGAAGATGTTGTGAGGAAACTCTCACTGTTATGCGGATGAATAAAGAAGCGCTGCTAACCATTATTGAAGTATGATTAATCTTCACACATCCTCCATATATAAACCAAACTCAGCTCTTTCTATTTATTGATTACGTGAGAATTTTTAGCAGGTTTTCATCCATGATCCTTTATATAAGTGGGCTCTATCCCCTCTTAAGGCTCTGCAGCGTCAAAAGGTATTTTGAGAACTTTACCCCTTTTTCTCTGATTATAAGCATATGCAATCTGGGAAGCACCTTGGTGACTCCTATTTGCCTTTACAGGAGAAAAAATGGGAGGCTGAAAAGGTCACAAAAATTGGAGAAAAAAAAAATGGCGGAATTTTTCTGCTTTTGTTCTCAAAATACCTTTTGGCGCGGCAGGGCGGTAAGAGGGGGGGGGGG
>JAESVK010001301.1:6834290-6849616 GCA_017140935.1 Hamamelis virginiana
TCCTCGAGCTGAATGAGCTCCGGCTAGATATTTCCAACTTTTCCGCCCATTAATAACCATTAATGACCATTAATGGCCATTGATGAATGTACGGCATAACGTGGGTGAAGAGACATTATCCCTCTGCTGCAAAAAATACGTAGGTCTGACGCCCTCTCATTTGAGCTCTCTACCGCTTACACGTAGAGGCCGGCCCCATCACTTTCCATCAGTTGCAAGAAGCCAGTTGGGATTTAACCGAACTGGAAGGGACCGTTGCCACACGTAGCTCAGCGAGCAGCTTCCTCTGTTTCTGGTCAAACGTGGGGATTTCGGTACCCACAGCTGCAGTTCGTATAACAATATCATTTAATGGAACTAAGTTTCGACGGTATGATGTCTTACCATCTTAAAACAAGTCGATATTAAGTTGCAAAGTGTCCTTATCAAGTTAGATTAGTTGAACTCTGGTAAAAATATGATTTGTCTTATAGGCTTAAAATACTGACATCAAGTCGAGAAGTGATCTCGTCGAGTTAGATTCGTTTATCTCACTCGTCAAAAATTAATAATCTTTCTATTAATTCTAGTCAAAGTCAAGTCGAGTTAGAGTATTTTTTTCTCTATCATCGTACATAGAGAGAGTATCCTAAGCCTACTTCTATTAAAATTTGACTCCAAATTAATTTTGGGACATAAACAAAATCATCTCCAATTTCCGTTCATTAAAATAATTAAAGTCACAAAGGCTTGATTATGTCTAATCCCAGCATGGGATAATAATCTGGACATTCTTTTTACCAAAAAAATTTAGGACATTCTCGTAATTTGAGCCCAATTCAAAAATCGCAAAGCTGGGTACCGCCTCTCTCTCTCTATAAAAACGGTGGCCCATAAAACAGGTAGCGCCGCACAACCGAAATGGAAAATGTAAACCAACGTGAGCAGCGAGGCGGTTCCGTTAGTTTTTTTCATGATATCCGCCTCCTCCTCTCTTCCTCTTATCCCAACAGTTCTCCCACCTACATACGTAAATAAAAATCTCTCTCTGAATAAAAATCTATAGTAATTGGTAATATCCATTTTCCTCTGTGTTCTTCTCTCTGTACGTATCTTTCATTTTCTATACTGGTTTCATTGATTTACTCATATCATCACAAATTAACTTTCAACCTCACAGGTTCTTCTTTCCCATTTCTTGTTCTCTTCTGATTATTTTTAACTGGATTCTGTATAGTTTTCTTCAGAGTGCGCTCTCATCGATTAGAAGCGTACTGTTGCTTCGTTCTTACGGTGTTCTAGGATTGAATTCGATATTTTATTTGTTTGTATTCTGAAACTTTGCGAAACTCTTCTTGTTCTTTGGTCATTTTGTATATTAATTCTCCTAGTATATTGATTTTAAGATGGATCTGAGGGTAATTAGTACTTGGGTTCTCCTTTAGTTGATCTAAAATTCTTATTTTGCTCTGACAAATTCATTCTTGAATCTCTAATTCTTTAGGATTTAGGCTAGTTTTCTTGATTGTTAAAGAGTGTAGAATACCTTAGCTTTTGTTACCCAATTCTGATATTCTTAGGACTTGTCTGTTATGGAGAATTATGGACAGCAATATCAGTTTTCATCGACCCACAAGGGAAGTGGCGATGGTATTGTAAAAGGGTTTAAGGGGGGTTTTGCTTCTAACAATCTAACAACTCATACACTAGATGGTCAAAATAAGTATACGGGCATCGAAGATTTAGTCTCAGAGACTGCCCCTGATCAAGAATCATCAATTTCCGACTGTGAAAGTGGTATAAGTGGAGGCAACAATGAGCAATTTCAACTGTTTGATAATGGGCTCATTAGACTAGATGAAGGCGATAGATTGCACAACACTATTAAGCGAAGATTTCATTCCGGTTTGGGGTCTCTTGGAGCTCATACAACCGTCTCAGCCATCCATAGGAATTCTTATTCTAGTGTTATTGGACAAGCTCGGCTGCAGTCGTTTCAGATTTATTCGCGAGCGATGGAAAAGAAGTGTGGGGGCAATGCTAATGTCAAGTATGCTTGGTATGCTACTTCTAGAGATGGGGTTAATAAGATTTCATCTCATGGTTTTGGTCATTGTGGAATACCTGAGAACAATGGATTGTATGGCTGTGGCGTCTATCTCTCTCCCGATGATTCTCCTCTTGAAAGGTAAGCAATTGTTCACTGATTTGACTTTTAATTTTCTCAGAAGAAACCCAATTGCATGATTTGACTTTTAATTTATATGTTCAATAGAGTGAAATTAATCATCGCTTATTGAATTCATGGATGTGTGAGTATTGGGTGTAATTTTTCTCAGAAGAAACCAAATTGCATGTTTTTTTTTTTAATTCTATGTTCTGTAGCGTGAAATTAATCCTTGCTTATTGATTTCATGGGTGTGTGAGTGTTGGTTGTAACTTTTCTCAGAAGAAACCAAACTACATGATTTGATTTTGAATTTATATGTTTTACAGCCTGAAATCCTCGATTGTTGATAGAGATGGTCTGAGGCATCTATTGCTTTGTCGAGTTCTCTTGGGGAAGATGGAGGTTGTACGTCCTTGTTCTGTGCAGTGTCATCCGAGTTCTGAAGAGTTTGATTCTGGTGTGGATAATCTTTTAGCTCCTAAAATGTATATTGTTTGGAGTACCCACATGAACACTCATATCTTGCCAGAATACGTTATAAGTTTCAGAGCTCCTCCTTGCTTGAGAGGTGAGCATGAGCAATATGACATATCTCTCTATATATGTGTACTTCTTTTTTCAGCTTAGTGTTCATTTGTTTTAATGTTGTTCTTTGAAATTCAGAGTTCATTAGCTAAGGATTATGTGCTCATTTGGTTTGTATCTTCAATTTATTTAGGTTTCTTAGAAATCCAAGATCCATTGAGGAAACCAACTTCACCTTGGATGCCGTTTCCAATTCTAATCTCTGTACTTTCAAGGCTCTTACCTCCACCTACAATCAATTTGATCACCAAATATCACAGCGATCATAGAGTGAGTAATTCTTTATTGGGTTTGTAGCAGGATAAGAATACCTTGCATATATATATATATATATATATATATATATTGTTTTGTAATATCCTTTTCTCAATTTTATGTTCTCCAGGAAAACAAGATATCACGGCATGAACTGATAAAACGAGTGAGACAAATAACAGGAGATAAGTTGTTGATTACGATCATCAAATCATTCAGAGCCAAGGTAATGCTTCCTGTGATGAAATAGAATGTCTAATATTTATGCGTGTAGAAATAGATTACTTTCTGTTTGATGAATGTCAATCACAGTGGATGATGGATACTTAATAATTAGCTTTGAATGGAGTTCATTGTTTCTGTTACTGTCCTTCACAATTATTCTTTGCCTGCTATATGATTTGTGTAGTTAACTATAGGGAATTCCTTATTTGAGGATTGTGAAGTTATTACTTGAATGAATTCCTCTGCAAGGCTTCAATAGTTGACTCCACTGTGTTTTTAGAATGTGAATAACATAACATGGAAAATTTTTAGAATGCAAATAAAAATATTCTACTTGGAGCATAAAATTATGAGCAATGTACATATGAACGGGAATAAAAATCAGCAAGCCTTATTATGCCTATGCTATTTAATACCAAGATCCCGTGTGATACTATATAGTCCAACTAAATAAGCAATTATATTTATACCCATTATGCATGTTTAGGGTCCTGTGCTATGGTTGCTAATTCAAATGATGTTCACCGGCCAATTACTCCCGGGTTTCCACTGCCAAGGCAGAATTGTTATGTTGTTTGGAAAAAGGTCACTTTCAAGTTTCGTCAATGCTGTAGCAAGTTTAATTTGATGACTGAAGTGATTATGCTGATCTGCCCTATGAGAAAGGCTGTGTCACCAGAATAGTATCTAAATCTGATTGTTAGGATAGTGAAAGTGGAGGAAGGAAAGTTCTGGTCCAGCTGTAGGTTGATGCCTTCTCTTTTATTCTTGGCTATGTTGTATTGTGCCCTTGTTATAGTAGTTGTACTGTTGCTACTTGCTACCTAAAATATATTGGTGAAGCATCATTAATTGTTGTGCATATTCTTTATGCTGGCCATTAGATTTTCAATATATTATGAGTTCCATGGTTTTAAAGTCAAAATTCTGGTTATTTTTTCTCCATGCACTCCCAGTTATATTCCTGGCTCCTTTCTTATTGTTTGTATAATTTATTTCCATGGGACTAAGAGGAGTTGTATTGCTGTGTTCTCCAGCAGCACAAAGCACCAACTGGCCTCTCAGCTAACCACGGCTCCAAATAGTGCCAGGAACGGATTGGAAATATTTGCAATGCGAGCAGAATAGACGAATCAATTTTTGCTTGTACAAGTTTTAGGGCACAGTTGTGAGTTACCATCACGAAGAGGAATGAGAAGTCAGATGAAATTTTGGCCCAATGAAATTGACATAGTTTGGCAACTAATTCAATACACAGCAGATGATGAGGGATTCAGCAGATGCCTGAGGGGCTGATGAGTGGGATTGCTTATGTTTGCTTTGTGGTAGCAGTGGTCCAGAGTAGTCTTTTACCATGGGAGTTTCTTTTTCCATTTTTAATCTTTTAACCTTTTGTTGTAATTGCAAAACGCGAAAGTGTATGGAATGGTTTGTGATTTAGAAATCAAAATTTGTTTTGGTTGATCAAGAGATAAATATATTACTTTACTTTCCTTTTCCTTTCCTAGAATATTACTTTCCTGTGTAACATTCTTAACAACCAAACGCAGCAAGGCTAGGCTCTTTCTTGCATTTATCTTTCATTCTCACCTATGTGATAGGAATTCAGGGGGCAATTGGGTTGCTCTGTTGGGCTATGTACATCTTATTCAAGCACGAGTTTCAGCCCCAACAACAAACGACTAGCAAAGCAGAGAAAATCCAGCAACTTAATTAGATGCCATTGATCTTGGGAATATCGATCATATTGGGTATCTCCTTTCAACTTCTTCAAAACCCAATAAATCCTGAACCCAGTTACCTAATTTGCGAATAATAATTTTCTGGTTGTCATTGAAAATATTTAGTCTTTATTTCAAAACATTTTAATTTAGGTTCCAATTGGATTAGCTTTACCTAAATATCACTTTCGGAGCTCAAAATTGATTTTGAATCAATTCTCAAAACCATAATAGATTATGGGATTCAAAATTGATTTTTGCCAAAGATGGACCACCTAACTTTCGCCGTAATCACTTCTAATGCAAAAGTTTTGATATGTTAAGAAATGATTTGGATGTAACTCTAAAGAAATATGTGAAGAGTTAGTTATTCAAAAATGATTTTAGGCAAAACTAATCCAAAGAAGCGCATCCTCATGACTTGGGCTAACATAAACCTTGCCTCCTATCAGTGCAGGTGGCTAGCTTCATGTCCCAGCAGGCTAATTGAAGGCCTTGTCTAATAGCCCAAAGCTCAGCAACAATGTTGGAAGCTTCCCCAATAGAACACTGTCCAAGTGAGTCCAAGCAGCCCCCTTAACAGCAACTCCAATGGTTGGATCCATTTTTAGGATCTGGAACAGTGAAATGCAGAGCTATTTGGATTTAGATCCATTTTTTGGCTCCTCTCTCTATCTCTCTCTTACTCCAAACCAAGCACAAATTTATAGACACTTTTATGAGCTAGTCTCGAAGAAATATGCTGGATCCAAATTTGAATTAACTTTTAAACCTAATCCACTTTTGAACCCATCACTAGAGCTGGGATTTTTGCATTAGGGTTCAAAAAATGAATCTGAATTCACTTTTGAATCTACCATTGGAGTTGCTCTAACCATTCCTCTTTTAGGTCCAGTGGCACATACTTCCACTTTCAAAGTAAAGGATTCAGATTTCAGAGTTTGAGCAAATAAAAGTAATTGGATGCACATTTACTAATATCAAATGCCTGGGTTTCCCAAAGAGCTACCATCAGCAGCTATGCAGGGGCGCCTTCCATGAGACTCATTCTGAACTCTTAAGAGTTAGAATATTTAGGATAAATTTTCTAGAAACTTGGAAGAAGATGCAGAGCTGGAAAGTCTGGAATTTGGAAAATTTGGGACAGATTTTCTAGAAGATCCAGTGAAGTGGAAGAAATGACTTCTCTAGAATGTTTTATATTTTCTTCTCATGGAAATAAAATCTTCTAATGATTACTGTATATATCAACTTACTACTGACTTTGCGAGAAGTATGCTTTCTTACGTAACAAATTCATGCAAAATTAATATATTTGCTCTTACGACGTGTTTGGATAAAATATTGAAAATGATTTACCAACTATTGTACAAAGTTTATAGAAAATCAATTTATAACATTAAAAAATTACCCGGAAATACAAACCAAAGCACAAATTAATTCTCTTTCACAACTTTCTTGTAAACCAAGCACTTCCAAGAAAAGCAAACTCCATCGATCAAATACTTTTCCTTTACTTTCTTGATAATCAAATGCAGAACCAGACTAATCATTTGACCTAGAAAAAAGGATCGAGATCCCTAGTTGCTAGCTCAACCAATATCTTTAAACTATGGTCTAAAATGATCAAAATGTACGTTTTGAATTGATCCACACAAACTTATAATAGTACTCTCAATTATGTATGTCCCTTCCTTTCCCTCAAAGTTTACTCCACTCTTCTTCACATGCATCCTAATGGAAAACAACAAAAAGAATGATTTCTTGATTACCTGAAAATCACTGCTCATATAATTTTATCAAATAGGAGTGCGCCACATCATGAAAATTAATATAAATTAATTGCTCTAACCTAATGACTCTGCCATTTTGCCTTGACTTTCGGTGAATTCAGAGTGATTAGTAAACTAATTTGCTGCATATATAATTATTGAGTCAAATTATTGTTTATTAAATTTAAATATAATCTACAAATTCAATCCAAATCCAATTAACAATAAGATCACTGAATTTATTTTATTCAAAGACAATGGGATTTAGATCATTTTTAATACAAATAGGCAAATAGCAACTAGCGTAATACAAAATACAATATTGCATTTTTCCAAAAATTTTGTTAACAATCCTCAATATTGCACTGAATCCCTAATTTAATGTATAACCTTCAATCCAAAAAAATGAACAGAATCCCCAATTAACACAAAATCCTTAATTTTATTAAAAATCCCCAATCCACAACTCCAAACCCATTATTACTGGGTTACATAGAATGACAGACATTAATTATTGATTTGATGTGTTGAAGATTGGAAATTATATGTAAACTTGGAGATTCTGTAAAATTAGAATTTGAGAATTATGCATAAAATTGGGATTCGTTCATGTAATATTCTGAAATACCATAATTTTTTTTAGCAAATTGTATCATTGATAATAAACGAAATTAAATTCGATTTCATTTGAGATACTTTTATTAAAAAAGAGTTTTCAGATATATAACATTATTATTATTATTATTATTATTATTATTTTTTATAGGCACACATTTGCACTGACGTTTGAACCCATCATGTTATACAATGCATTAACTTTTATTAAAAAAGAGTTTGGAGATATATAACATTATTATTATTATTATTATTATTATTATTATAGGCACACATTTGCACTGACGTTTGAACCCATCATGTTATACAATGCATTAAGTAATATTTCTTGTGCGTACGTGTAAAATAAAACAATAAATTCAACAGTGGATTAGACGGATATGGCGGTTCGCATCTTAATGGACTGACCAATACCATACTAGGTTTCCTCAATTTTATATGATGGGTCGCATTCAGGGGAGTTTACTTTCAAAACAAGTTTTCTCTCTCTATTATGTATTTAATTAACGTCACGTATTGCGACTCCAAGGAATTCCCTTCTCTCCAAGTACCCCCGCAAATTGCTCCTTCTAGAATATCTAATAACGTCACGCGTGAGTCCCAAGCTTCCCAGAAATATAAAGAAGAAAAAAAAGAAAAAGACAATGACACCAATATCGCATTACTTACAGAAATTAATACATATTCTCCTTCTCCTTCTCCTTCTCCTTTCTAGATGTAGAATAATCAACATATGTGACCTCTCTTACCAACGAAACTTATAGGAAATACCTATGGGCCTACACACACACACTCTCTCTCTCTCTCTTCTTGACCTCTCGGAGCATACATTCGTGCCAATTTCTTCGGTCACGACCTATATATATAGGAAAATGCCTCTATACATTATCTATTTATCTCATACACCCTCTCTCTCTCTCTCTAAAGTAACAGCACTCTAGTTTTTCTCTCTCTAAAATATCAGCTGCAGAAGAACATCGAAATGCAGGCTAGTCCGATACTCTCGCTCTCACCGAGCATCAACGCCTACTATTCAAGAAGACTCGTGGACATCGCCATGAGAGTGGTCGAAGAGTTTAGGGAAGAATCGGAATCAAATGACGATTTTTTTGATTGCTATACAGAGGAATTGATATCATCTCCGCACAAGACCTCAAACCCTAAACCTCAAGAACAAGAACCACAACAAATCGAACAAGACAGCGGTGATTTTGAGTTCAGTTTTGTATACAGAGAACCAGACACGTGTTTGGTTTCAGCTGATGAGATCTTCTACAACGGCCGGATTAGGCCTATTTTTATCCCCAAATTCAATACGGATTTAGTATTGGGCGCTGTCGCTCAGAACGACGGCTTTTCGAAGCCTCAAACTAAGCATAGACTGCCCTTGAGGATGTTGATGGCCAAAGAGCATTAGCCGCCGTCGTAATCGTCGTCGGAGAACGGCGTGCGTTCGGAGCTTACTGTGTATGAACTCCTAAAGCTGAGCTTACTGTGTAGGGGTTGGGCCTGTGATTGTTGTTTGTATTTTAAGTCTAAGCCCAAGACATGGCCCAATATGACTGCATTGTAAATGGGTTGGGCCTACCCTATATTTCTAATGGAAACACGTGGCAGTGTTTTCTGATGTTTGTAAATAATTTGTTTCTGGTCAATTTAAGTGAAAATTCTTGTTACACAAAATGAATATCCTAATTTACTAATCAATCAAGGTAGCTCACTTGGTCATGGCGAACCTGCAATTGTGTGGTTAGGTGCACAGATTGTAAATTCGATTCCACTTGAGAGCTATTTAAGGTTGGGACACTATGAGGGAGTTATTCCTCATGAAAACCCATAATCCTGACATAGAAGGCTTGCCTTTGACCGGACTGGGGAGGGAATTAGTCAAGGTGCGCATAAGTTGGCTCAGACACCCCATTGAACCAAAAAAAAAAAAAACAGAAGAATATCCTGATTCATATAGTCTCATTTTCTTCATTTATTTTTCACATAATTCGTCTTAGATAACATTGTAGATGGACAAGATAACAACTTTTTCTCGAAAAGTTCATTTTTTTCATCAATTATTATTATTTTTTTTTTAACAAATTACAAGGAAACGAGTGGTCGTCCTGATAACTAGTTTTTTTTTTTTTTTTTTTTTTTGACTTAAACCATTTGGTACGTACTAGGTATGAGGAGCCTCTACTCAAAAGTCTCGATTAAATATAACAACAAAAAAGAATTAATTATTTATTTTAAAAAACGGTTTTTCCCTAATTAAGATGCTAAAATTTAAAAAATTATCAAATATGGATTTGTTCCATATTTTGCAGTTACCACAATGCTTTCTAAATATCCATATCTAAATTCCTAAAATTTCACCGCCATTTTAACAATTTTGAAAATTCAAATTTTGATTTTACTATCCATGCAAGATTTCCAGAAAGCAAAATATTTTTTCAATAAGAAATAAATATATCTAGCTTCTATTATATATATAAATAAACATGAATATAAATATACAAAAAAATTTAGAGTCAAGTTTCATATTTACATTTAACAAGTTTTAGAGATATATGCATCTTTGTTAACCACCATAACTTATAATTAAGTATCATGCGTATATTTGACAAATCTTTTCATCTCTACTCTAGATTTAAGATTTCATCACAAAGATACATGTATATTTGGAAAACACTTAAAACAAAAATAAAATAAAATAACACAAAAATACATGTATATATGGGGAAAAAATAATTTTATATTTAGTATTGAATGACTTAAAAAAAAAAAAAAAAAAAAAAAAAATAGTTTATTTGAAAAAAATTAAAAAAAAAAAAAAAAAGACAGAGACACATGTATATCTTGAAAACTTTCTATATTTAGTATTAAACAACTTAAAAAACAAAACAGAGATACATGTATCTCTGAAAAAGACTTAAAAACAGAAAGAAACAACACAAAGATACGTACATGGTGGCATTAGCCTAAATAAAATGACTCAATGCATAGTTAATGATCGGGTAACTCTTGCAATATATGGAAAGGTTTTCATTCTTCTTTTGGTCTCTTCCAGCATCATATACAAAAATATGCAACTCTCCCTGAACCCAATCCCAGAAAACAATCAGACCAATGTATACAGTGAAAACCTTGAAGCTCCCAAAATTGGTGTGTGCCCTCTCACTAAATAGAATGAGGAAAAAAATTAAAGAACTACAATACAGGAAAAAAATGAAAAAGGGGGTCATCATTCTATGTCGACCCACGCTTTAGAGTAACTCCAAGGGATGACACATTTCCCGCATTTTGCCTCCCCAAATGCCAAAATTGATGCTCCAACGGAGCATGCAAATGGGAAGGTATTTTGCTTTCTCCCCAGTTGAGGAGTCAAATATAGCAAGAGGTAGAGCTCTTGGCAAATCAATTTAATCATTTATTTATTCCCTTTTTCACTTTTTTTTTTATTCTTATCTCCCATTTTTCCTTTTTTTTATTCTTATATAAATCCATTTTCATGAGAAATAATATTAAAATATTAGTTGGCTAGCCATTTTGGATAGATAGATATGATTGGAGTGCATTTTCATTTGGATGGGCAAAATGATGAGGCAAAACATATTTTGGGTGTTTTGGATAGACATTTTGCCCTTGATGGTTGGAGTTGCCCTTACGACAAATTCATGATCCAACCATTGCTGAACTTTGAAAAGTATTATTTGAAGGTTCTCCCTCCTAGTAACACTCTAGGAGTGAGGTGTAACAGTTGGATAAGAGATGCTAATCTTTAGCTAATTAAGGATGTCTTGATTCTTGATAATTAAGCCAATATGATTAAAAACCTTCATCCATCAAAATATGGAATGCTTTTTGGATTTGAAATTGCTAACCAAATAATATTGTAATGAGCGGTGCTACGGAGCCTGTCAAGTTTTCCCGTTTATATTATTGTCTACATATTTAAGTACCACATTAACACGGTGAAAATGCATCTAGTCCACATATTTAAGTGTCACATTAGCACAGTAAAAATACTTCATCACAGTGAAAACACCCAATTTCAGTTAAAACACCCTAACACAGTGAAAACAATTTTTTAGAGTTTTCATTGTATTTTTTTGGATTTTTACTGTGCTTTTTTTTTCACTATTTTTTTTTTTTTTTCACCGTGTTTTTTTATTAGCACAGTAAAAAGAAAAATAATTTTCACTATGTTTTCTTTATTAGCATAATAAAGAATAAAAAAAAAAAAACACTCAAGACAGTAAAAACACTAAGACGGAGAAAATAGCCCAATATAGTAAAAATACCCCAACACAGTGAAAATCTATCATTTATTTATTTTCATTATGTTTTTTACAATTTTTCTCCCAAAACTCAGTGGAAACCGAAACTTTTTCAAACTCAATGAAAACTCATCATCTATTTTTACTATTTTTTTAAATAAATAAAAAAAGAAAAAGAAATAAAGAAGTCAATGTGAAAAGACGCTAAACATTCAAAAAACATTATTACAAAAGTGTGTTGGCCGGAGTAATGTCACCAATGATGCAGCCCTTGTATTATTTCCGCAAACTCTCACTTATAAGCAAACTCTCCTCCTCTTTTTTTTTCTTTTTTTTTTTTTTTTTTTTTTTTTTTTTTTTGATATACAGGGGTATTCTGAGCCATCTTGCATGCACCAGACTAAGTCCTGCGCCCCGAACAAGGCTTCCTATAACAAGCCTTGTGCCTCGCGGTCCGTGGCCTAGAATATTAGTAGCTAGTGGGAGTCGAACGCAGGATCAAGGGACTTGGGAAGCCCTTAGCCTTGCTAACTCCACCACTAGGCTACCCACCCTGGGTTCACTTATAAGCAAGCTCTCTCACTTATAATAAATATGTACCTTAGATTCATTTTAGATATATATTTTTAGGAGAAAATTTTGGGATGTCTAGCACAGTTCATTAACTCGTAATCGATTGTAATGCGCGTGGCCAAACCTTGTCAACATTAAAAGTAGGAATTATACCTAGTGTTTGTTCACTCTAAACGTTCTCTCTCATTTCCGACTCAATCATACGTCACACCGGTGCCTCTCACGATTTCTGATTTTTCTTTCACTGCAAGTATCTCACCAGAACAACTGAGGTGCAAGTTTTTGTCGTAAACAGTTAGTATTTAGTTTGGACAGCAAGAAAAAAAATAGCTATTAGTGGGGAGTGGGAGATCGGGCATGGATGCACTACTACAAAAAAAGGATTAGAAGACAGCTAAAAACTGTCTTCATAGACATACGAGGACAGTTATGAAACTGTCTTCCCTAGCCGTGTCTTCTAAAGTCCGGACCCTTTAGAAGACAGTTTTTAGCTGTCCTCATATCTGAACTTTTGAAGACAGTTTTTAGCTGTCTTCGTATTTGTGCATTTTAAAGACAGTTAAAAACTGTCTTCGTATTGTAATATTTTAAAGACGGCTAAAAACTGTCTTCATATCTGTGTTTCAAAGACAACTAAAAACCGTCCTTAAAAAGCCAGCTTTTTTTTTTTTTTTTTTACATTTAATTGATATGTTAACTTGTTAATTTAGGCAACCAGTAAGTGTTCCCTGTAATCCTGCACACGTTTCTAATTGGTAATACAATGTATCAAAACTCCTGTATGCATATAAATTGAGTACATACGTAGAAGAAGCGCTAGCAAACAAAATAAAAAATATTTTCATTCACTTACTTAAGACCAAAGATGTACCCCACATATACCCAAAATCAGATAAAAGTCATTGTGCTAAATTTAATTTGGAAACACTCCTTCCAAATAACAAGCATATAAATAGCAAATAACCCTTTTAATTAAATCTCCATCCATTCAATTGAAGTCACAATGGATATGCATGAAGCAAGCTAGCTGGTTTTCGTACCCCTTCCAAAAGTCTTTGCGCAACGAACTTTGCGTTTCGATGCAGTAAGAACCTATATATAAATAAAGAAATGCAAATTTCAGTTCAATTATTTAAAGAAAGAAAGCAATGACATCAATGGAATTCTAAGTTAAAATAGTAGCATTGCATCCTTAGGAAAGTATGAAAAGAAATAAACTTGTTTTTCAAGACGAAAATCCGGCAGAGTTTCGTCTATTTTTGCAATATTCCCAAATTTTTACCTGTCAAATTAATAGTATATAACACTTCTATAATTATATCCAAACTATATTTCAATCATATGGCGCCTTCCGCGCCTCCCATATCATCAGCAACCAACAATCACCAAGAGAAGTAGAAATTAATACATATTAGATTAGAGGGTTTATACTTGAAGAAGAACATAGCTTCAATCTAACAATATAGAACTAGACAGTACAAAAACTGTGTTTCCAGCACTGCAAAACGGGGTTTGGCTTACACGTATAGTCTCAACTACAATATCAAATACACCTCTATGAGTATAAAAAATATAATAAATTTATATCTCAAATGATATCACTAACATATCTAGTTACTTGGTTAACTACCAATTAAAAGACAGGTGACCTCGTTCACAAAGAACTTCGTAGGAGTTACCAAACCCCCAACTCCGCGTACACACCCACAATGTTCCAACATTCCTAGCGCCTGTGTAAGCACATCATTGGAGCCCTCCACGATCAAGCTACCTTCTTCAACCTGCTTAGATACCTCATCCTGAAACATAGATTTAATTTAAATTAATCCGAGTGTGCATGAGCATGAAACATACTATCAACTTGCTCACAATTTGTTACTCACATGTCAATTCAATTATTCCAAATTCAAAATTTTTGTTACTCACAATTTTTTCAACTGCCTCTCGCACATCATCATCTACAAAAGCACCATCCTTGTTTGTGCAACCCAACTTCCATTAGATACTAGCTAGTTATTTGAAATATATGGACAAATCCATCTACTATGTAATGATGCCATATGCATATATAAGTTAATCGATAAATTATGTTGTTTATCGTGCATTTTGCAAGCCATTGATAATGTCTCATCTCACTGATTGATTGATCATCATTACAATTGAAACAATCGAAAAGGAGATACCCATGGAAGGGTTTGGGTGTTAAGTCTATATATAGGTAGCTACAGACTTACAGAATCAAGTGTGCTTATGATTAGATGCATCTAAGTATATTAAGGATTGTGTATGTATAAGGTAAGAAAAAAATATGATCGAGTCTTCAAGTCATGGAAAGACAATCTGCCAAGGTAGCTTAATTAGGTGGTCATGGACCATGCCACATGAAGCGGTGGTCTTGGGATGGAACCTTGACATGCACTTAATTTAACTATTGTGATGAACATGGTCTGCAAGGAACTAGGTCCAGGATACCCTATGTTGGAAAAAATAAGGTCATGGAAAGACAATAACAAGCTGCTAGGTTAGGTTGCCGCGATTAATTGTGCAATCTCCTTGTCTTGAGAAAACATATTGTGTTAGATTGGTGGATTCACTAACAATCCTAGTTGGGGTTTTACTCCTCCTCAAGCTGATGCATGGTAGTTGATGGTGGGGAGATAACCATAGCTTGTTTCAAATTAAGGTAAACCATAGCTTGTTTCAAATTAAGGTAAAGGAAGGACAAGACAAGGTGGCCTTCTCAAAATTGATCTAAGAGGTAGTAAATCAGTTCCACAGAATGATAAGTAGTTGCAAATAAGCAAATTGAATAACTTACTTGCATGTATTAAAATGGGAAACAGTTTTGACTGTGATACAATAGCAATGAAAATAATTCTACTAACTTGGTTCAAGGTGTGTGGGTGTCTAGCATGTTACTAGGACTAGCAGTGCTCCCAAGTTATTACTAGGAATCCTACTTGTACTCTTTCTACTATATTGACAGGACGGGTGCCAAGTTATTAGTAGCTCGGCAACTAAGCCGATATATTATTTGGGGTTTACAAATATACACACATATATACACAAAAACAGAGCAGATATACATATACACACATATACAATACTAGGTCGGGCACTCTTGGAAGGACTTCCAAAGAGAGTGGTTTATTCCTCTTAC
>JAESVK010001301.1:6854616-6893540 GCA_017140935.1 Hamamelis virginiana
GTACTGTATGAAGGTGTATAATTAAATGATTTGTCTCATTTGGACAGGTCGGTTTAGTTCGAAAACAAGGTTTATCTATCAACGTCACGCCTTGCGACTCCGTGATTTTCCTTGTACAAATTGCACCTTTCGTGTACAAATACTCCATATGCTCATCTACACCTACCAACTTTGATGTTCAAATGGAGTGATTATAACCTCCACTGTATATTTAATTTGTTGGGGCAACCTTTCGTGAAGAATGGGATTTGTAGCGGCCCCCTGCGTCACAACTCACAATGTTTGCCATTTTTGTATGTTTGTTTTCAATAATTAAAACTGATTTGGATACTCCGTATAATATATGGTGCACATTGTTCTACAATTCCTTTCTACTATTTTTATTTTTCGTTTTTAATACACCAACGTGAATTAAATATTTTTATAAATTGATCTTTATATTCAGGAACGGAACCAAGGCATAGCCAAAGGGGGCCATGGCCCCTGGCTTTTTTACTTTCCTTAATTTATATATATACAATATATAATATTTGCATGATGGAAAAAGGTTGGTAAGGGGCTTGGCCCTCCTAAACTTTACTCCTAGTTCCGCCATTGTTTATATTAAATATCCTTCTTATGTGTTTTATGTATGCCGAAAATTATGTTGATCAATCGGTCATATTTTAAAAAATTTCACTATAATATACTTTTAATTATAATAATTTTATGTAATATTTTTCAAAATCCGACCGTTGGATCACCATAATTTTTGACATACACGATATACATTTCTTATTTAATTTAACGGTTGGTTTCTTAAAATATTTAATCGACATTGATGTTTCAGAAACAAGAGGGTAAAAATAGTGGTAAACGAATAATAAGAAAACCTAGCCCTAAATATATGTGTGTATATAGATACGGTTTTGATCCTGTAAACATGAAGCTAATAGATAATTATGGAATATAGTTTGAAAATTTGATTGTTGGATTAAATATATATATATATATTTTTTATGGATCTCATGCATGTTAAAAATCACGATAATTCGATGTCAACATCTCAAAATATATGAAATTATGATTGCTGAAAATTATCACAGTTTTTCTCAATGACATTTTTAATACACCGACCATTGGATTATTATAATTTTTGGCATATATGCATTAGTATAGTATCTATTATTTAATTCAAAAATCAAATTTTGCAAAATATAAATATTTCATAATTATCTTTTAATTTTATGTTTACATAAGATTCTCCAAATGCACATTACTCTCTTTATTTTGATCAATATTTACACATTTCTCCGTTCTTTTATATTGTTTCTAAATAAGATTAATAGACTGCACATTTATAATAATATCTCATATTTTTTCCTCTCTCGTGAGGTAATGCCGTAATGGTGTGCCATACCGTCTGATATGATGACGTGGCTCCTATGCATTCAGTTTGGTAAGATACTAAGGTACCGTTTGGTTGCCTGTAATGTAATGTAATCACATTACATTATATTGTATTATCGTGTTTGGCCATTGCAAAAGTCCCGTAATGTGGAATACCAGGTGTAATCACATTACATTAAAGGCTGTAATCACATTACATTTTTAAACGTGGTAATCCAACTTGATTACAGGTAAAAGCTTTAATAAAATTTAAATATAACCAACGTGCCCCTCTTTCTTTCCCTTGTAAAAATGATAATTACCACCATGTCCCAACATATCCAAACATGTGGAGGATAATCACATTACACATTCCTATTCCCAAGTAATGAAATTCACCCGTAATCACATTACATTACATTCCATTACGGACAACCAAACGGTACCTAAGGTTACACATTGCCATATTTATTGTTAATTAATTGATCCAAAACCTTACACTGTTTCAGAGTGGTGCCACGTTTGCAAAGCTAAGGTCATTCACATCCAACCGCCATTTGAGAGTGAGACAAATGTGCTTGCCCGCACATCCAATATCCATTTCGATGAGTACGTGTCAAATTCCTAGGCGTCAGTTGAGATAATCTCTCCCTCTCTCTCTCGAAATTACGTGGAGGAAAATGAAAGAAGAAAGACACGCGTGAGGCCTCCAATTGTACAGGTGTCTAGCATTTTTGTAATTGTACAAAGACGGTGAACCACGTCCGCCTAAGTTTGCGTAGCGCCACCGTCCTCGCTGTCCAACTATCTTTCACGCCTATCAATTATCATCTGAAGAGAAAAACGAGAGAAAGCGATACAGTGTTTGCATAGTAGTGGCTCTATTCTATGCAGCTGTCCTCCTCACCTGATTATTTTCTTTTTCGGCATTTAACCCAACAAAATCAATGCCACTCAACCATCCAACTCCTAATTTTAATTTTACGTGAGGGATTGCCAACTGCTCACATTAAAGTTAATTTATAGAAAGAATCCAATGCACTAAAACTTAGAAGATTATAATTTTTTTCGTGTGAGTTGATGAGAATTTTGTCCATTAAATTCCAATTATATTTCTTAATTAAATAACTTTTCCTACCACTAATGAAAACATTGTTTGTACCTTATGGAACAGGAATCAGCGAATATCTATTCACTGATCTCGAGCCTACACAAAAGATAGGTCAGATTGCCGGATGATAACATTCCAATGATTAAGTCAATATCGGGATGAGATAATTTGAATCAAAAGACAATTAGAGCTTAATTATTGCACACCTCTCCTTCTGTTTCCTTCTTTCCGTATATAAGTAGATGGATTGCCCTGTTAGTTCCGAAATTTTCTCAAGTTTGAGTTGATTCTATGCATAATTTTGGATTTTCTGACTATTTGGTACCAGATTGTATCCTCGAATATTATATGACGACTTTCTGTAGAGATCCTATTTACCAGTTCCTCATCCATAGTAGGTCAAGTCTGAACCTTCTTCCACCAATACCAATTATTTTTATACTAAATCATGTGGTATGTTCACATGTTCATATAGCAAGCCACGTTAGGAATGTAAAAATATTTAAAAAGAATTTGAACCTACCAAATAAACATGTCGAGTGAGTTGATGAAATGAAGATGGGCTTTAGAGGGTGTTTGGCAAACTTAAAAACCTGACTAGCTGAGGTTTAAGTCAGTTTGGTTTTTATTTAGTACTATTTGGTAAGTACATTTTTTCTCTGTAGATCAATTCAATCCTGTTCAGAAAATAAGGCATAAAAATAGTTTTTTTTCAAACCTAGTTTCCATAAAAGCCATATGACGGAAATATATCAGAACTGACCAGACCCAATTTTCGAAGTTCCCAAACAGGCCCTTAGCGTGCTCAATGGTTCATGTCTATGGAATGAAATTCTTGATTCTATTTTTCATAAATTAGAATTGATCTATTTGTTGTTTTCTTTTTTTATTAACAACTAACAACTGACTCTACTAATATATATTGCTTGGTATAAAATAATAAATAAATAAATAAATTGATGCAAAAATTAATAAAAATAATTGGTATAATAACTTAGCTCTACTTGTTGGTAGTTGTTTAAGTTGGGTTTGATAAATGAACTCATAAAGTACATAAATTTGAACAATTTGTTTTTCATACAAACAAATATTTTATTGGATTGATTTAAAATTTAAAATTTAAAATATTAATAAATTTATCAAGTGGGATAATAGTTTATTTAAGTTTCACCTCAATAAATTAATATATTTAAAAATATAAAATTTGAATTCGAGTAGAATGGTTAATGTGAAACTAAATAAATATAATGGAGCCGATCCGAATAAAACTGACATCATATCAGCCATTGAACATGTGCCCCTAATTTGTATAGATGCAGTAATTGTCTGATAAAAGTGTAAATTAAGGTCTGAGTGAGAACATCCAAGTGTTCCTCCGACAAACCAAAGACTAGAAGGCCCATTCAGGCCCATTTGGAACCATTCAGGCATTCAGGCATTCTAGATACACAGCAGCCGTTCAGGCATTCTACTATTCTAGACACACATGTGATCGCCTAGTTTTACACGTGTACACTTTAGCACGTGTTACGTGTAAATAAAGAAAAGAAATTGATATAGCCGATTTTTAGATCCACACAAACCAACCCTGCACCTCCATCTCACCCAATTGCCGCCTTTTTAAAGCGCGTACGCTCTCCCTCTCGTCTTTCATAAATAATGTCTTTTCGCTTTCGGAGGATACATTCGAGCCAATTTCCTCTACCCACTCACACCTATATATCCTCAACAAAACCCTCCCACACTTTCGTTCATTTCAACCAAACACACATTCTCTCTCTCTCTCTCTCCTCAACTTTATCTCTCTAAAACATATCAGCGTCCCCAATTTCTCTCGGTAACGGATCAGCTCAGCTCTCTAGAATATCGGAATCAAAAGAGCTAAAAAATAGATGCGGAGGAATTTCGACGAGAACAGCGAAATGCAGGCGAGTCCGGTGCTTTCGCTCTCACCGAGCTTCAACACATACTCTTCACGGAGACTCACTGATATCGCCGCCAGAGTGGTTGAAGAATTAAGGGGAGAATCAGAATCGAATGATGATTTTTTTTACTGCTATGCTGAAGAAGTTCTTCCCCCTCCACAGAAGACGTCGAACGCTGAACCTGAAGAGCAAGAACAACCTCAAATCAAAGAAGACAGCACACAGCGTGAAGAAGGCGAAGATGACGACAACGACGACGACGATGATTTTGAGTTCAGTTTTGTATGCAGAGAACCAAACACGTCTCCGATTTCAGCTGACGAGATCTTCTACAACGGCCAGATCAGGCCTATCTTTCCGATCTTCAACAGAGATTTACTCTTAGGCGATGACGCAATTAACGACGCCGTTTCGAAGCCCCAAACTACGCGTCGACTGTCTCTAGGGAAACTTATGACGGAAGAACGCGATTCTGCGTCATGTTCTTCGTCGGAGGCCGACGAGCTCGACGGAGTGCCGTCGGGAACGTACTGCGTATGGACGCCCAAAGCAGTGGATCCGTCGTCGCCTGGACGTTGCAAGAAGAGCAATTCGACGGGGTCGTCGAAGCGGTGGAAGTTTCGAGATCTTCTACATCGAAGCAACAGTGACGGTAACGACACTTTTGTCTTTTTGACTCCGATTTCGAGTACGAAGGGGAAGAAAAAAGATGAGAAGGTAGAGAAAGAGGTCCCTGCCGACAACGGTAAAGTCGCCGGAAAAGTGAAGACAAATGGAGTCGCTGTCGACGGCGGTGAGAGTGTGCCATCGGCTCACACGGTGCATTACATACGGAACAGAGCGATGAAGGAGGGAGATCGGCGGCGGTCGTATCTGCCATACAGGCAGGACTTGGTGGGATTTTTTGCAAATGTGAATGGATTGAGTAGGAATTTGCATCCCTTTTGAAATTGAACCTATCAGAGTGTGACAGGTGGATTTTCGAGTTCGTAATTTTGTTAGGAAGTATATATATGATTAGTTGGTGTTTTTATAAACAAGGAAAAGGAAAAGAATGATTTCGTGATTTTCTGTAAATATATCACTTTAATCTACTTTGGATTTGGATTTTGTCATTTTGTGTTTGGTGTTAGATAAAAATCTGATAATGAGCAGCGTGTAAATGTCCCGGAAAAATGGAAATAGTTTTTCCTAGAATGTGAAATCGTGTTGGTCCCACGCGGTATGGAATGCGAGAATTGGTTGTACACAATGGATTTTTGAATATTAATAATTCAAAGCGTTTACAGCATTCAATTGTTACATATTTCAATTTTATTATCACACTGGAATGGTATCTAGAAAGTTGGATAAGGTCTTCGAATCTTCCATTGAACAACTAAGGGAAAACAAATGACTAAATGAGTCATCATGTATGAAAGAAAAAAAATCGGAATATACAACTGTTAATTTTTGAAAAATATTATTGTAAAGAATTATTTTTTTTATTAATTAAAAATATAATAGTTTTTTATAGTGATATTTCTTAAAATATAACTATTAGATGACTATGATTTTTGGTATACATAACATGTATAAAAATATATCAAATCCAACAGTCGGTTCATCAAAATATTTATAATAGGTAGTGTTTTGAAAACGATATGTAAATATATGTGTCAAAAGGGTACAAGGAAACGTGACTCAAAACAAAAAAGGCTGCGATTTAATAAGAAAGTTGTTGGATAGATCAAGAATTAAAATTTTTAAATCAAATGATGTGACAGCATAATATATTTTTTATTTATGTGCTTTTTAAAAATGCATATAAGTAGAAGAACCATATTGATACCACATCTTTAGACGTATAAAAATAAATCAATATTAATATGTTAATATCGAGATATTCTAGTTTAGGGTAAATTTTATCCTTTGACTAAAAACAAAAACAAAAAATTAAAAATTAAAAAAGAACTTTTAATAGATGATGAAAAAAAAATTCTCCCCCAAAGAGAGTTTTAAATTCTCATCCAGTTTAATTATCTACATTTAGGGTCTTATGTTAAAAAATTGGCATCACCTTGAATAGAATGATAATATTATTAAGAGAAAACTAAACTTTGTCCCCTAAACTATTAGCCGTTTTTACATTGGTTTTCTATAGTTTCGATTGCAACAATGTGTCCATAAACTACTAGATTGTATCAAATTATCACATTCTCTTAGTTAGCCATTTGTTGTTTTAACTAAAAAAAATTAATGATGTTAGACTTGTTCATTCTTTATCCAGTATTTTTTTTATGAACTGCTAATATATCTATAAGCATACCGATGAAGTTTCATGATTTTTCTCAATATATTTTATTTATTATGAATTTTATTTACTTTTTGAAGAAAATAATTCATAAAAATTAAAATATATTATAAAAAAAATCATAAAATTTCAACGATATGCTTATAGACACATTAGCAATTCAGGAATAATACTACATAAAAAAATGACATGTCTAACATCATTTTTCCCCCAAATTAAATTTCAGAAATGAGCAACGTAAAAACGACAAAAATTCTGGGGACAAACTATAATTTCTCTTAATATTAATTTCTCTTCCAAAATAAAAGCAAAACAAAAATAAAAAATAAAAAAATTAATAAGAAAGAACTCGACTGGGGAATGGGGATTGCCCATGAGTTTTGTTTTTCAGTCCTTTAACAAATTTCTCAAATCCATTTTATCTAGTTAAAAATAAATTAATTAAAGATCTACATACAAAAAATAATTATTAATTAACAAAGTAATATGCTTGTCTGTTTGTATATTCTTATAATAGGGAGTTATATACTACACTTGTCTTAACTTACTAGGAAATTCTATTATATATAAAAAAACGCGGAGTGATACAATTTTCACAATGCCCAAGGTTAATTAGAGATTTCCTACCACGGTTATCGTGGCACAGGTGTATTTTCTCTTTACTATTTTTAAATTTTTTTTTTTTTCATATTTTCAAACTAATATAATAATATTGCATTATTACTTTGCATGTCTCTTGATGTGATAGGTATTAGGAGTGCTCACGATCCAGTTCGGCTGGTTTGCACTACCAAAATAAAATCATATCAGGATGGTCGGTTTGCTTGATAGCCAAACCATGGCCGACAAAGGAGGATGGTGAACCAATGGTTTCGGTGCAGCCAGTAACCATTGGTTCGATCGGTTCGACCGGTTTAACAACAAATATACTAAGAAGAAATTTACTGATATCAACCATTATAGATATATGCAATCACCAACAAAATTTCAAATGAAAATAAACAAAACGTATCTATATATATACACACACATGTATGAAATTTTATGTTCATTGTTCAGTGCTCACAACCAGATATAATTTTTTTTTTTTTGAGAAGAATCACACATAAATTTCAATAATCAAACAAACCATCTTAAATTATAAATAAACCTTAAGTGTTAGGGTTAGGGTTACAAACCATGGAGGGTTAGAATGTGCAAAGAAGGGGTTTGTGTCTTCGTGACTTCGCACAGCACAGATCTAGATGATTGAGAAGGGTTTGTGTCTTCACGGCTTTGAAAAAGAAATCTAGGGAAGTGGTATGGTACGCCGGTGAGGAGAGAGACGTCGGTGAGAGAAATTGAGATATGATAGTTGAACGGTGTGGGTGATGGAGATGTACAGGTGAGAGACTCCGGTGAGATGAGTGACGCCGATGAGGGAGATAAATGCCGGTGACGGATATGAAGATCTATGGGGTTGGGGTGCGCCGCAGCGGCTGTGAGCTTATGAAAATCTCGTGAAAGGCAGAGACAGTGAGAGGTAGAGACGGTGAGAGACTGAAAGATAGAGAGACTGATCGAGACACGAGATATGGTATTTATGTTTTCAAAGTTTACCCTTTTTTAATGGTTTTATTTTATTTTATAAAAAAATATATATTTAATATAATTTACCTAAGATTCGGTCGGTTCGATTATATTCATTTTACCATTGCCTGCACCGTGAACCGATTTTTAAAGAAAATGTAAACCATACTGAACCGGCAAGGGAACAAAACCGATCAAACCAAACCGTTACCTCCTATAACGGTTTGGTTTGGTTTCTCGGTTTAGTTCGGTTTGTGCCCACCCCTAATAGGTACCATAAAGTTGCAATATCAGTATCATTTGAGCAAAATATATTTCTTAACTTGTTACATTAACTATTATGTTAGTTAAAATATAAATGAAAGAACAATTGAGAAGAGTAATATTTTCCTAAACTACGTCCAAGGTCTTATCAAACTTATCTTAACTTTAATATTAACTTATGATTATTATAAAACAAATGACTCGAGTTTAAACTTCAAATAATATACATGACTTCTTAAATAAGAATCATAAACCCTGTCCAACTGGACTAATTAACATGAATTGATTTAGTTAAAGGTATTAAATAACTCAATACTCTTTCACCTTTCAAGTTTTTTTTTTTCTTAACTATATAATTTACTCCTTATCTAACATCTTTAATATTAATAAATGAATATCCACGTACATGAAATGGATAAACTCGAACCAACAGATCGTCCCTAGCCTATTCAATGCTAGGTCTGGTGTCCTACAGTTGGGTCTAATGTCCATACCTAGTGAAATGTCGGTGGATAAACAGGTTTGTCCAATGTACGTTCATTTCACTCTTTATTTTACTTTAAATTGAAGTTCTTAAAGGGTCCACACCCCTCTCTCCAATATCCTGTAAGAATTGATGCGAACCATCTTTTGGCAGTTCTCAACTTGTCAACACAATGAGTCATGGGAAGTTGGAATTTTTGAATCACTCATAATATATATATATATATATATATATATATAAAGAAATGCTACCTACTTTCAAGTGGACGTGATTGACACCTATTTTAGGGTCATTTTCATCACATATTTTGAAAAAGTGGTAGTTGGATTGGATATCCTTTATGAATGTCATGTTAGCCAAAATTTACAATAATCCAATATATCATCGGTTTTTGAAATTTTTTTTTTTTTTTTTGAAAAATTTCACTATTAATAAACTTAGATATTTTTATTTTTCAAAATATCATTATTTTTTCACAGTCGCTTATTTCAGTAACCAATTATTAGAGCACTGTGCTTTGCCAATCATACGTTAATATTATGTGTCTGAGACCTAACCGACATGTATAGAGAGAGAGAGAAAATGGTTGGTTCTACGGTGCGCCGAAAGTTGGGGTGTAACCTGTCTGATTAGGCTGGTGAAAATAAATATATGCTTCAGTGGTTGCAGCCACATTGTTTAAATATATGATTCTGTGATTGTCCACAGGTAAGTAGGGTTAATTTATATTATTATTTAAAGCAATACACCTACTTTAATGGTCTCTAGCTAGCAAGAGCGATTGTAACAATCAGAGTAGTATTTTTCAATCCGTAAAGATGTTAATTTTGCAAGCAAATCACAAGTCGTAATCTCCATTAATAGATCGCAATAGGGGTTAGCTATTTAAGAAAACGGAATAAATTTTTTTTCTATATATTACAAATTGATTGAATTTTATATATATATATATATATATTATTATATATTACAAATCATTTCCACTTGGATTTTAGAAATGACATTATTGCTTTATAATCAAGAAAATGACAATCGGGAATTGTTATTTTCAAAAAGTTAATTATTTTTCTATTTAATGAAAATCTGTACTTATTGTTTCCTTAGATTAAGGGCATGGAATTTTGAAAGCCATATCAATGGAAGCAATTTTCATTGAAATAAATTTGGTAAAGGGGTGGAGAGAGATTCATTTTCATAGCCAAAGAGAGAATTTTGAAGCAACCCAATGACCCCACAGAGAAACATGAAGAACCCCAATTAACCTTTGGACAAGATTCCTCATGTATTTCTATCCCTTTCACATTCTCATGCCAAGCCCTTGTGGCCTTGTCCCATCCATGATCCATGGATGTCAGAAAAATTAGGCTGGTGGAAACGCCAAACTTATTACTATTTATTTCTTGAAGCGTAAATATTAAAATCAACTGTTGTATTGATTCAAATTGGTTCGAGAGTCTGTCACCGTGAGTTGCGGTAGCTCGTACCCTTTGTTGCGTATGCCAATTGTGGATTGCCACATGTAGATATCCACCAAAGACATGCAGGTGTAGGTCCTACCCTGAAGGCACACTTAGCTCTCATGTGATTGGACAATAGAGAAGCAAAAGGGTGTGGTAATTATCATTTCCTACTACTAAAGGTTGAAGAGCTTGCTTAAGTGAGAGAGAGAGACCCATCAAAACAAACTAAACAGACAGTGAAAAGGAAATGCTCATTTTCATGTGTCCCATTTGGGTGCCAATTGGTCATGGTCTGTTGTCTTTAGTCATATTTTTCCATTCCAATCCCACTGCAAAAGCTTCCATCAAACCTTGGAAAATGTGTAAAGTGGAAATCAAAATGTACAAAGTGAAACTCTCTCTCTCTCTCACTCTCTCCTGAGAGCATGCAGTGGCCAGGGGGGATGGAGTGAGAACTGAAGAAAACTGAGGATGAAAGGATTGGTCAAGAGAAGTTGATTTTTCATCTCTGCCTGCCAGACAGTGGGATCTAGGAATAATGAGAAAACCAAAGATGTAATGAGATTGTCATAGAAAAATTGGCAGAAACCCAGTACTATTAAAACTATTACAATTTCACCTTTTAAGAAGTTGTTTGAAAATTGTAAAAATGAGTTCAGAATAGTAAAAATTGGCAGAAACCCACTACTAATTCAATTACAATTTCACAATATAAGAAACTGTTTGAAAACTGTAAATATTAGTAGAAATTGAATCAAATTATATAAGTTTACTTTTTCATTACTATATAATTTTTAAATTTGGATAACTTTATATGAGTGGATTGAACAATAGATGAAATATTTTGATGGAAAATAATCAAAACACAGCAATATTTTTTAAAATTTAATCCTGTTCAAAATAACTAGGGTTGAATTTTTTTTTTTAAAAAAAACTAGATTGAAGCGCATACTTCTCTTTTACCAAACTATAGATGCAAGTAAATGAGTAATGTCAACTTTACTACTTGGGAATTTTCCGAAACCTTCTGAGAAGCTTCTCTCTCTCTCTCAAATAGGAAAAAAAAAAGAAAAAAAGAGGAAAGCAAAAAAGAAATTATTTGTGAATGATTGAAGTTAGCTTTATTTAAGCTTATTCTACACATTCCCCACAAAAGAAAGACAAAGGAAGTAGGTGAGAAATGGCAGAAGGGTATCTGGGTCTGGTTGTGGGGTATTTCTACATACTTTATTTTACTTCTTTTGGAGCATTACATGCCAAAACTGCCAAAGCCTATAAATTTCTTGGGCACCCAACCAAATCCTCATAGAGACCCTACCCTCCATGGCTTCCCACTTTGCACAACCTTCTCCTCCTTTCTGGGTTTTATAATTTAGTTGATCCCACCCAATAACAACCAGCATCTCTTGTTTTTTAAAAGCGTTTCATATTTCAAGTACCAGGCTGAATTCTTAAAAATCAAAATACGTTTTTAATATTATGTTGCATACTCTTAATTTAAGTATTACCATTATTACTATATATTCAAACATGTCCTAGACTAGATGGTAAAACTTTTTCGGCTCTACACCATACGCTTAGATCTAAAATTCATCTTTAGGATAACTAAAATCTATCAACCATCGACGGGAAAAGAACAAATAAATATAATTACCTCCAATTAATAGGTGGAATTTATTGACTATTTTTCAGACTTTAAACTAGTTTTTTTTTTTTTTTTTTTAAAGCTATCAACCTTGTACCCTATCTCATTACCTATTGGCATGGTGGCATTTATTCTTGTACCCTGTTTCGCTAAGGGCTTGTGGCATCCTTCCTTTTTTTAAAAAAGTTACAGATTCTATTACTTTTGGGGGAACAAATCCACCTTGGGATAAGTCCCTCCAACCCCCATCTTTCAGATAATGGGGTTGAGTTCAATATTAACTTTTAGCATATATGGTAACATATTTAGTATAGTCTTTTCTTTTTTTCCCTAACTATAGAAATCTATTCATATACTAATCAAATATTAATAAATGAGTACATATGGATATGATTTCATGTGTTCAAACTTAAAAACTCTTCCCGGACTAATAATCATGATATATGTCATTAGACTACAAAGTCATTGACAACGTAATTCTATTATTTTAGTTCAGTACCCATCATATCCTTATGGCATAACAAAAATTCTCCCTTTTTAAAAGATGGAGATTTCGAGTTCAACTCTTAAAACCTTAGGATGGAAAATCAAGGAAAAGAGGAGGATTACTTGGTTGCATATTCCAAGGGCTTGTCTCCACTCTCCTTTGAACCAAATATATATATATATATATAGAGAGAGAGAGAGAGGAGGGCACCTGATGCAAGTTGCATCAAGTGCACCTTATATTAGCACCTCTGTATATATATATATATATATATTATGAATGTAAGTAAATTTAATCCAACTTTCTAATTCATTAACATTCTACAATATTATTATCTACTATTTTACGTGCCATCCTAAAGAATGTGTGAGATTGGACCATTTAAACTCCTTCCATTTGATTATTCTCTACCCTAAGAGGTTGCTTAGGTGGACTCCATCAATACCGTCGGTCACTCTCCTCTAATCCTCTGCAACCAGGCCATGTGTGATCAATCATGCCACTTGGAAGACATCACATCACCTAAAAGAAAAGTTCCCATTAAAGTTATTTGAAGGTCATATATATGGTTCAATATCAATATTAATTAATGTGAATTTGATTGGTGGCATATGGTTTAATTTGAGTGGCCGGGTGGGGATTCCTTAATGAATAGCTGGCCATGTTCAGAAGAACCCCACTTATATGCTCTCTTTTCTCAAAATGGCAGACCATGTCCATGTCCATGTTCATATCTATCCTTGTCCTTGTCCACGTTATTTCTCTTACTTATTACCACCATCCATGAACATGCTAAGAAGAAACACTTGAAAAGGCTAGATTCAATGCCCAAAAGCAGAAGAAAGAGCTCACTTTCCTCATTTGATATGACTGAGCTAGCCTTTTTTCTCACAATAAAGTTTGAAATTGAGGGAGATTAGATGCTTGACAAAAGATGGAGTGGTGCATGCCAATGAAGGCTGCCAAATGTCATTACTGTGTGAAAATAGTTTCGTCATTAATTAAGGTAGGATCGATTTTCATAATTAGCCAGCTAGGGTAGCAGTCCTTTCAGAAAATAAATGGATAGTCTTATTTGCACTCCACTTAAATTTTAACGAATACGTAATGGTAATGGTTGCTGCACGCAGATGGACCAATATATGTGTCCACTGCATTGGCTCAAATAATGAAGGATATTCTTATTTGCACTCCACTTGAATTTTATGAAACACTTTATACTTGTGTAAATACTAATATTCATGCCCCACACCATTGGCTTAATTAGATAATGAAGAGGAGGCTAGGTAGGAGTAAGCTTAGGGTCCAAGCAAAGTGTAAACAACAGCAACATTATTTATTGTTGTTGTTTGTGATTTCAATCTTCCCCGGCCATCACTTGGTATGATGAATAAATTTTCCTTTGATGATCTCTTTTTTATATATTTCATTGATCATAATATCTAATTTAATCTATACGTTTTAAAAATTTGTCCCTAAAATGTGTTCCTAATGAATTCAAATCTTTCATTTATTATCAATGAGATCGAGTTTTGTGAAAAAAGAAGGGGTAAATCATTGGCTATGTCATTAGGAAGTGGGAACACATTTTAAAAATGCGTAACACTATGAAACAGGTTTTCAGATGGCTCTAGTTGATATATAGTCAACATGCATGTATCATTATTTCCTTATTCTTAACTTTTTGAAAAATTTTAGTTTTAGTACTGCTTATTTTATTTTATTACTTAGTGCATCAATTAACATGACATTGTCATCTTAGTACAAAAATGTATTAGAGCATCTCTAATAGCAAACAATTTGCCCATATATCTAGAGCTAAATTTGTCTAAAGATGACAAAAACCCTTCTCAAATGGTAAAATTGTTTTCCATCTCAAATGGTTAAATTTTGATAGAAATCTTTCAGTCCAATTCTAAGGTTTGGAGTTTGTTTTCCCATGGAACCACCATAAGGTCCATAAATTTGCGAAGCATTTGGCCGGGTATCGATGTGCTTTCATGCGTTCCAACCCAAAATATTTTTTCTAAAAGTAAAGATACATGCTATTAGGCCAACATAACATTAACTTGCATCAATTTAAGTTGAGTATTATCTTTTACAAGTAGAGTAATTATTTTTCGCGCGGCAGTATTAGAGGCTAGTTTGTAAAGTATACTTGGATAAATTTATCAATTTAATTTATTAACTTATTAACATGGTTGTCACAATTCTTTTATTAATTTTAAAATTAATAACAATTTTTTTTTTTTTTTTTATAAAAAAAATTACAACTTAAATTTTTTATTTATTTCTAATTTATCATTGTCATATTAAGTAATAACAAGAGTGAATAAATTTATCTGGTATTTTAGCATGTTCCACAAAGAGATATTACTCCAATATTAGGAGCTATTGGTTTCATACAAGGGACAATCAACCAAACCCAATTGTTGGTAAAACATCCGTGTTAAGTGGTGGTTGTTTTGATTACGTTGTCCCCCACAATTCTATTTCTATTCTAGTGTGTGTGTGTGTATATATATATATATATATATATATATATATATATATATATATCTATAAGTGGACATCGCGTCAGCCTCTTCTTGGCTTTTACTCCTCTATATATACTAGGTGACTCCACTATAAATTTTGCAGGTACCAAACTATAAATGCAAAAAACACATGCGCAATTATATAATATATAGTACGGTATACAGCTTCGATATTTGTATAATTCTCTTCCCATCTTTTTACGTAAAATATAATGTGTAAAAAAAAAAGAAAAGAACAACCCACGCCGTGTGTGCCCTTTCGAGACCGAATCATATGCATTAATGAATTCAAAGACTGCAATGCATGCTCAACTTTTTATTTATTTATTTATGATGCCCTTGATGACCAAGAAACAAGTGTAAGTAAGAGAGGAAGGAAAATAAATGATAGTTTTAATTCGAACATTCTATGAGACTAATTTCAACCATTTTAATATGACAAGGTTTATTGGTAGAGATGCTCTTCTAGTTTCCCAAGCATTAATTATTGGTAGAGATGTCCAGGCAGCCGACACGAGAGAGAGAGAGAGAGAGCCCCCACATTTGAATCCTCTTGTTTGGATTTTTTATATGCTTGGACACCTAAGATTACGTTAAGAGATAAATAATATGTTCAGATGATGTGCTAAGATCTTAGCATTCAAGTAAAGAAAAATCCAAATAAAGTATCCAAACTCGAGAGAGCCAACGTATTCGATTTTGCAATATGTTGGAAGACTGCAATCACGGGAGTTTGTTAGTCCACTAGAGCGAGCCATAAGACCATACCTGTATAGTATATGTGCTTTCAAATTCATCACCCTTAACAGGTTGAACTCTAGTTCTATGGGTTGCCCAAGGCCTAACAAATCCAATCCTTCCTGGGTTAGATTTATTTTTGGTGGGTTATTGCAACGCCAAAGCTGTGTCTCCAAACCCAATTTGTATCTGAACCCCAATACTTTGTAAAAAAATTTCAAAAGTTTTCCAAAATAATCCCCGGCCCCATTTATGCCCTAATCTAATTTGTTTCCAAACCCCAACAAAAATCTCCCATCTCTTCTCAATTTGCATCTCCTACTCATCTTGTCTCTCAACCTTTCTTCTTCCTCATTTCATACAGTCTCATACAACTTATAGTTTTGTTTCGATTTAAGGATGGTTTTACAGTGAATAAGGTCAAAACAAAGCTACAAGATGATGAAAAGTGAGAAAGCGTGCTTTTTAAAAAAATTTGCATTTTTTTTATATTTTTTTAAATCAAAGCACTTTCGATCGGTTTTAGAACCAAACATTTTGTATATGTTCAGTGGAAGCCAATCGAACATTTTGCATATGTTCGGTTCTGCAACCAACTGAAAGTGCTGCGGTTTTTCCAAAAAAAAATGCAAAAAACTTCAAAAAATCACACCCTCTCACAGTTCTCATCATCTTGGAGCTTCATTTTCACCTCATTTATTGTAAAACCACCTTAAATTGAAACAAAACTACTATGTAGGTAAGTTGTATGAGATTGTATGTATGAAATGTGGAAGGAGAAAGATTGAGAGAGGATAGGTAGGAGAAGCAAATTGAGAAAAGAGCTTAATTAGGGTATAAAATGAGCATTTTTTTTTTTATTTTATTGTGGGGGTGTAGAAATCAAAATCCCATGAAGTTATTGGATTTTTTAAATTTGTCATGTCCTTTCTAGTAAATTTACTAATGGGTATTTTTTAAATGGAAAAAGTATGGGGTTTAGAGAGCAACTATTGGGGTTGCAATAACTCCACCCTCTATTTTTCTCAACTCAAGCCCAACCCACTTAACTCAACAAAGCTTTAACCAGCTACATGGAGTTAGCTACTTAAATCATTTCAACTACCAGGGCCATATTCTTGATTAAATATCTAGCAAATCTGTTCTTTCTTACTACCACCTCTAACCACATTATTTTGGACTTTCCTCGGCCTTCGACTTCAATTCAGTTACCCTTTTGTATTGTGTATCTCCATGTCTTCATTGCACATAACTAAACCACTTTAGATGATTTTTTTTTTTTTTTTTTTTTTTTTGTTTATCTTCAATAAGTGCCACTTCTACCTCTTACAAATGCATTAATTTCTTAGTTTATATTTTCTCGTATTATTACCAATCTATTTTAACATTTTCATTGTGGCTACACTCATTTGATACCATGAAGCATAATTGATCTTATAAATGTCTTAAAAAATTTCCCTTTTACTTGACAGATATTCTACTGTCACACAATGCTCTTAAAACGATCACTTCATCCATCCCAATCTCTCCATCTTTATAGGTAATTAATTCAACATCTAAAAAATTATCACTTTTAGATATTTCTTGATTCTTTATAGGTAATTAATTCAACATCTAAAAAATTATCACTTTTAGATATTTCTTGATTATCAATTTGCACCGTACCCTCATTTCAATTCCAAGTTCGATTAAATTTACATTTCATATACTCTATTTCACTTCAACTTAGCCTAAAACCTTTTAAGTTCTAGAATGTCAATTTAGAATTGTCACTTGGAATTAACCATTGTTTTAATCTCATAAACTAATACTAATATCGTTAGCGGAATATATTCCTGATACGTCCAGTCAATTCATCCATAATTAAAGCAAAAAGATAAGGTCTTGATGCTAAAAAGACTATAAGTTCCAATAGAAGCCCAACCATCTTTCAAGGTTCATGTCAAATTTGGCAGGGCAAAACCCATTGAAGTTGCAGCCCCAATTGTCAAATAGAGCATGCAATGGATTGGATAAAGAAATATCCTGGACCAACAATTTATTGAAGGCCACTTATCCAATGATTAAAAATAACATAAATGCAGAAACTATTGGATAATTGAGTTGTATACACACAATCAAGCGTCAAATTTGACTAGCTCTATCAAAAATACAAATACAAGAAAGAAGGAATTGACTATTTACAGCGACAACATCAAGACATGCTGTACATGCTATATACAAAGGGATCAAACTAAGCAACTTAGCCCAATGCTATATGGAGCAGTAAACAAAAAATCGAGCCAATCAGGTAGGTTGTTTGTGATAATCTTATTTAAATAATTGTCTTAGGTTATCTTTTCTTATTTATTTTTTGAGTTTCTTGTATCTGGTTGAAAACAAGATGAATTCTTTAACTCCCTTAAAATGACAAGGGAATGCATTCATTCATTTATAACCTGTAAAAGAAGGAACACATTACGCATGCCTATAATTTTCATTTTTCAATATGATACAACAGCATTATGCCCCCACATACCTCAGCAAAGCTGCCCTTTTAAAGCACGAGTTCCAACACATTTACCCAATTCTCAAATCAACGGCATCATCACCCTAACCAATGGGGCAAAGCTGTCACTCATGCAGGAACGGGACTTAAACCAGATGAGAGTTGCAAATTGGCAGCATATTTCCGTGCCCACAAATCATAATGTACGATTTCTTCAAGGGAAGGAGTGACCACCAACTCGGCCCGATGCTTATCACATGTTAGCTCCACAACCTTGAAAATATCAAGGTAGCCAATCCTGAAAACAGGCAAATTAATCATTAGCCAAAGATTCAAATGACAAGCATAAGCCAAACTTACCACAGCATCTGCAGAATTAGTTACCAAACAGGCAAACTGCCTCGGAGTTTTCAGACGTCCAATCAAAGGTAAAATAGTTTTGGAAAATGTCAGAACATAAGTGCTAGGGCAAACAAAGGAATCCAGCTTCTTAGTTGCGGAAGTTATTTTCCATCAAAACAACTTCCTAGTCCAGTCCTTATTTTCTAACTAAAGGTGAACATAAAGGGTTTTTGATGGCCAGCATCCAATATCCTTGTCAGAGTATCCTATACACATTTAATGCGGAAAGGAAGAAAAGATGAGCAGAAAGGCAGTTATTGGTATATTGTCAATTTCAAACCCTTCAAATGATGGATCATACACATGAAAGTGTTTGTACAACTAGCTGAAACATCAAACAGATTTTCGATTCCTTTAAACATCCCAATAAGATGGAAAGCCGAGTCAGAAAATAGAATTGTAAAAAAAATAAGCAGTTAACTTCAAAAAAAAAACTACATACTTTTCATCAATGAACATCTCCACAGCTTTCTCATTAGCTGCGCTAAGAACACCTGTCATAGTGCCTCCAGCCCTTCCAGCAGCATAGGCCAAATCCATGGATGGGTATTTCACATTATCAGGACTTTTAAATGTTAGCGAACCAAGCCTGCATCATCCCATTTCGACGTTAATCATATGAAAGAAATACAAAATTGACAATGATTTTTCAACATCTCTGCATCTAACAACTCCAATGTCAAGGAAACCAGCTATTTACTTGCAAAGATCAAGACGAGGCCAAGTTATCTCAGAGCAGTAAATTCTATCTGGCCAGGACATTGTGTAAAGGATTGGCAAGCGCATATCAGGCCAACCCAACTGCGCCAGGACAGATGAATCCTGGAAAAGAAGGAAAGAAAAAGTGATAAGAAAAATAAATTCCAAGCTTTCACATTCAACATCAACTCAATTCCACCACTTTTCAAAAGTAAGGATGAGTTGCGGTAGAATATATTATATCTTTAACATAATCGAGGATCCAAAGAAGTAGCCAGCATGACTAGAGTTTAAACCTGTGTTTCAACCATCGAATGTATAATAGATTGAGGATGAATCAAAATCTCGATATCATCGTATTCAGCCCCAAAAAGATAATGGGCTTCAATGACTTCTAGACCCTGTAAAAAAAGAAAGAACTTATTACACCCTGTCAAAGAAAAGAACATGTTGCTTGCAACTCTGACTACAGTTGGAGCAGATTAATTGATGTAGTTTGGTGCTTGGGACTAAAAATGTAGACAATAAAAAAGAATAAACCTTATTGAAAAGAGTAGCAGAGTCCACAGTAATCTTCTTCCCCATATTCCAGTTGGGATGCTTCAAAGCATCACTGACTTTAGCTTCTTTCAATTTATTGACAGGCCAATCTCTGTCAGTAACAAAAGTAAACAAATAGTTAAATCCAGAATTTTGAATGATTGGCCTATGATCAAATGGTAGATTGCAGAAGGATAATGATTTTTCAAAAGTGTCCATGAAAGAAGAAAAAAAAAAAAAGCAGATAATATGTAAATCAGTAAATAAACAAAGAAGTCATAAAGTTTTGAATAGTTCAGTAGGACATTATTATGCAATAAAATAATGCATTAATAGAACTTTAAAAGAGACACTTATATAAGACATATATAAGCTTCAGTTTTAATAAAGTACATTGTTCTTCAGGGAAAAGAGTGAAATGGGTGAACAAGCAATTTATCAGGTTCTTGAGCTCACTTTCTAATTTTAAACAGGAATTTTACACCTTACTGGGAGGAGGTTGAGCATCAAAATCATTTTTCTTTCCCAAGGTATAGTCAATTCTTTCCTTCCAAATTTTTTGATCAAATAAAAAAATTATCTATTCAAATATTGAAAAAAGAAAGGGTAAAAAAACCCAGCTAGTTGTTTACTTAAATTTTAATACTTTTAGCTTAAATTATGATTCCACACCTGAAAGCCCCACCAGATGCAGTCAAAAGAATGCGCCGAAGAGCACCCTCTGGCAAACCCTGAATACACTGGGGAAAAAAAGAAGGAAGATGCCTTAGCTTCTCTAACCAGCAGCAAGAATGGATTTAGGAGGGCACATATTATGAAACAATCATACAATGACCAGAGATAAGATGAACCTAACAATATCAATCAATGCCGCAGCTAACAATCTGAAAGGATATAGCAAAGGTAATGGAAGTTTCCGCATTCTATAAGAGATTTCTAGGATGAACTTTTCTATAGACATAGACATGCATTTGTACCTGGAATATGGCAGAATGTTCTGAATCAGCAGGTAGAATTTTCACATTATGCTTATGTGCGAGAGGAAGGACAAAAGGACCCCCAGCAATTAGGGTCTCTTTATTGGCTAAGGCTATGTCTTTCCCCGCTTCTATTGCAGCCACTGTAGGCTAAGAAAAATGAGCAAGAGCAAAAATTCAGCATCCTATATTCAATATTACATCTTAAATGACATTGTGCAGAACTTTGTGCCCGATTTATCGGTTTACCTTTAAACCGGCGCAACCTACTATTCCAGTAACCACAGTGACGGCATCTGGGTGGCGGGCAACCTGAAAATAAATTACAAGCATCATCAGTGAAATAATGAAATGGCTTTCAGCGGCCAAACAGAAAGTAAGTAAACAGATTAAAGATCACCTCAATGACACCCTGCTCTCCAGGAATAATCTCCGGCTTGTATTCAGCATCAGCCAAAGCCTCTTTGAGTTCACCAACTAATGACTCATTTCTAACAGCTACTAGTTGAGGTTTGAATGTCTTCACCTGTAAGAAAATAAAATGATGTTGAGAAAAAAAAATTGTCCAAACTGAATCTATAGCAGGTTACCAGTAGGATCATGTTCAGGTTGATTGATCACCTGATCAGCAAGAAGAGTCACATTTGAACCAGCAGCAAGTGCCACAATTCTGAACTTATCTGGATTTTCAGCAACTATGTCCAATGTCTGTAAAACATCAAAGTTTGTGATGTGGACAATAGATTGGCTAGTAAAATGGGGATTACTTATTTCTGAAAAGTAGTTAAATGTCCAGAAAAGAGAAAAAAAAGTTTCTAGAAAATCTATGATCAATGTGTTGCTCATAAAACAAAGTGTGAGCGAAACAGGAAACAAAAAATATGAATTTATTTTTTCTCTCTAGTAGGAGATATATTTTACCTGAGTTCCAATAGAACCAGTAGATCCAACAACTGAAATTGGCTTCGGACCATCCCAAGCCTTACGACCTGGCTCTGGAAAAGCTCGTCCAGGCCAGGCTGGAGGTGGCTGTGCAGAACAATGAACTTTTCTCCGAAATGTTGGTACATAATCCTTCCACTTTAGAGAAAACCCACCTAAAATTATGAAATACAAACTTAAAAATTTACATCCTTCTATGAACAAACCAAAACTGTTAAAATCCACATAGATCGACACAGTGACTTGAAAACCAGACAGAAAATGACCACGTATCACCAAGTAAGGATAGCTAATTTTTTACATAAAAACTGGGCAAAACAAAATCTTTAGAAAAGTAATTGTAGATCAAATAATTTGCTAAAAAAATCAGAAACCCAATCACGCCACTTACACCCCAAAGCCCTCAAAATCAAATCTTTTATGAAGTTAACAGTATATAGTGTCTAGAACCATAGGAAAGCGTAAGGAATTAGCACTACCCCTCATTTGAAATTTTTTTATCAGTTTTGCTTGTTTGTCATCATTACAGCTACACAAAAGCTAATAATTGCAAAAGCAATAAGGTAATAAATTGGAAAGTGCATCCAAAAATCAAACATAACCCAAACGAATTACATGTCAAAAAGCCTCCCAAACTTTAACTGATCCACAAAACCAACAAGTACTTCAGCATTCGCACATCTGATCCAGTTCTTTTACAGCATGCGGTATCCTTGTTTAACTAATCAATCACCTCAAATAGTTCAATTTACACATTAAAAGAAAACCACTAAACACAACAAAAATAGCGAGAATCTTCAAGTGCGAAACTACCACCACATAATCAAACGAATATTAAAGGACTCAGCATTCAACTATCATTATTCAGAATTAATAACCAACCGTGAAAATTAGAATCCAAGAGAAGAATTAAAAAAAAAAAAAAAAAAAAAAAAGGAAAGAGGAGCTAAAAAAAGCCAAGCATGTAATCGAGAAAACTGTTTTTTAAAATATATAAATAAATAAATAATTAACAATCCGTTTGGTTGCTGACAAAATGTAGGAAAAGAGAAAAAAGTCACTTTAGGCCTCGTTTTGGTTATCAATTTCATGGTGTACCTTTCTTGCTTTTGAAACCAGAGATTGCACTAATTTCTAGCTCTTAAAAGCAAGAAAGTACTTTGAAGATCGCTCCTTGGAAAACTATTTAGCTTTAGTCGATCACAACATATGACATAAGACTCCAAATTCAAATTTTCTTTTGGTTTCCTCCTTTTTTTCTCAGCAACCAAACGGAAGGGTTAAGAAACACAAAGAAAAGAAAATGATAGATGTGGAAACCTGGGAGCTTGGGAAGATGGTTAGATTTGGAGGAATCCAAGAAGGAGATAACCTTGATTTCCGCAGGAGAGAGCAAATTCAGAGCCATCCAATCCAATCAATGAATCAATCTCACACTCCGAATGTTTCTTAATCAACCCAAATAGAAAATAAGAGAGAAAATTAGAAAAATGTGGAGAAGAGGAGTGAACTGTGACCCAGTAAAACTGAAAAAGCAAAATGTTACAGAAAGAGTTTGTGGTAGTGAGAGAAGCGAGACAGATGTCCTCCCAATTATATAGAAAGTGGAGAGAGAAAATAATAAAGCCGAATTTACTAATTTAGGATAAGACGAGACAGGAATCAGGTCATATCGTGGACTCAGTGCTGTTTATATACCGACGAATATTTTTACCTTTGGCCCAGATCAAAATCAAAGTATCAAACACTCTTAGACGACGCCGTTTAGTTAATAAACTATATTAACTAAACAAGCATTAGTATAAACATTATGTAATGGTCCAGCACATGGCTTGACGCAGTATGCATTGAGATATTCCTAATTTTTTGTGTCGCTTATGACTATTCCAATAATCTAATCCTTTGTTTTTCTACTTCACTATCCTCTTAGGAAAAAAAAAATAGTTAGAAGGCTAGGATTGATTAGGGGCATATTTAGGAACAAATTTTTAGGGTCGAATGGCATCACATCAAATGTAGTGGTCGATGATCCAACTCTTCTTTTTTCTATTGGAATAAAATTTTGGCAAAAATCGGAAGAATTAAATAACCACCACCTCATTTAAGTCACCTTTTAGGGAACAAAAATTTTAAAAATAATAAATAATTAATATCCAATAATTTCTTTACCATTTTGAAATGGTTAATTACTTGAGAATGTGGCACTCTTAATGCATGAGGCCAAAAAATAAAAGAGAAAATGTTAGTTAAACTAAAGATAACAATAGGCGCTAATTGGATATAATCATTAATAGAGTAGAAAGCAAGTTTCTTTCACAAAAAAATAAATAAATAAATAAATAAATAAATAAATAAATAGAAAGTAAGTTTGAAATTACAGTTAACCAGTTGGGGTTAGTCCAGTTGGTTAGGGCCCATGACTCTCATCTAAGAGGTCATGGATTTGATTATCGCTTTTGGTGAATTTGTGTGATGGTTTACTTTTAAGTGGTGGACTTGTATCATCATGCACCCCACAATTCCCGCAATGTAGTGTCCCTTCCACTGCTAATTAACTAACAACTAACCCTAATAATGTATACCATATGACAAAAAAGAAAACAAAATTGAAATTACACTTAAAACTCGAGTTAGGTTATAAAAAGGTTCGTGTGAGTAGAGATCATCTATCTCAATAATTTATTTTTATTCTGTCTATTCTCACAAAAGCCCACTTCGAAAAAATAATTATGAATCAACGGGAGTTAGCCTGCCGGCAAAGGGGTGAGTTGTAAATCCAGATATTTCGGATTCGAAATCAGCGAAACTCTCTTAGCCAGCCATTGATCAAGGTTAGTAGTCCGGGCGTTATACAAATTCATGGGATGGTGGTCCTGCACGAGTAGCAGGGATTAATCGGGCTCTCAAAATTAGGGGTGTTCGAGAATCGACCGGGATCGATTGAACCGACCAAAACCAATTAAAACCGCCCTATTTGGTTGGTTTTAATGAGTGCCATGGTTCCTAATGATTTTCATTTTCCTCAAATCGATGTGATTGGTTTGGTTCATATAATGAGGGTATAGACCAATCAAACCGACCGATTTACACCCCCTACTATTTGCATAATGCATGCTTGTTTGATTGTAGTTGTATGAATTAACCCAATTGGAACTTATTTTGGAAATTGGTACTTGGTAGTGTGGGTTACTTCATGCATAATAGGTTTTTATTTGAAAATTACTAGTGGTTGATTTTGGGTGATAATTTTCAAATTACTTCATGCATAATAGGTTTCAATTACTAGTGGTTGATTTTGGGTGACACAATTTTCAAATTACTTCATGCATAATAGGTTTCGCATTGCTAGTAGTTGAAAAGAGAGATAACATAGGAGTTGGCAGTGACAATTTTTTTGGGCGACACAATTTTGTGACACAATTTTTTTTTTTTTTTTTTTTTTCCAAATTAGCGTTTATCAAAACCGATAATAAATCGACCTAACCAAACCGAAAAACATTCCCTATTTTGGTTGGTTATCATGAGTGCCACGGTCCCTAATGGTTTTCATTTTCCTCAAACCAAAGCGATTGGTTTGGTTCATATAATGAAGGTATAGACCGACCAAACCGACCGATGTACACCCGTACTCAAAATTCAAACACCTCATTGCATAAGGGGGAAAAAGAAAAAACCAATCATGAGTATTTTTTAAAAAGTGAACTTTTCAAAATAGATTTTTATGATTGAGAATAGAGTTTTGAAAGAGCAGATCTAGATAGGGGTGTGCAAAAACCCGCCCAACCCGCCGGACCCGACCCCACCCACCCCGACCCCATCCGCAATCCGCGGTTACAATGGTTAGGCGGGTTGGGTTGGGTGGATTTGATGAATTTTTGGCGGGTGGGGTCGGTTGGCGGGTATAGAGGTGACAACCCGCCCTAAACCCGCCACCACCCGCCAAATAATTATATATAAATAAATAATATATTTATATAAAATAAATTTCATTACTACATTATATTTTCCCTTAGTTGGATATGCTTGCAAGTTAGTGTTTTTTATTTCTTTAGAAATGTTTATTATGATAGTTTGAATATGCACTTATTTGATTTGATATTCTTTCAATTTCGAATGTGAAACCATATGTTAGTTTGTAAGATTTTTTAATAATAATAAACCTTTATTATTATGTATCTAGCTAGTTAGTAGCTTCTATTGTTGTAGGGCAATTTATTTTGGCACTTTAGTTTATTACTATTGGAAGAATTATTTGGATTATGGTTTAATTACTAAATAACACAATATTGCATTATTATATACGAATTTGAAGTGTTTTTGCTTGTTAAAAAGATTTTAAGAACTTTAGGTGTTTATAAAAAAAAAATAGTAATGCTTCACCCGCTCAATCCGCTCAACCCGCCGGTTGAAACCCGCCATATATTTAACCAATCCGCCGGTTATTGAGGTAGGCGGGTTGGTTGACGGGTGGGAGAATTAGCCACCCGCCAAGGGCGGGTTGGTTGGCGGTTTTATCCTCCACCCGCCCTCACCCGACCCGCGCACACCCCTAGATCTAGAGATCTGTGTCTAGGATTTAAGACAATTTTATTATTTTATTTTTCCAATAACATCTAATACTTATATTCTAATGTTATGTACATAATTTATTAAAATAATCACATGTAGTTTACTCCATTTTAGGTTTATGATAAGTTTTAAGAAAGGGGTAAATTATAAGTTAGTAATTTAATTAAAATAATAGAAAAGTCAGAGCATGTGATTCACGAATTTTTTTTTTTTTGGATACGAGGATAAATCCTCTCGGTCTGTCCTCTTACGACTTCGGAATCGATACCTAATGCCGTTTAATAAGAGTAGAACCGAGGGGCAAACCCCGGATGTGTGCACAGGCTCCTCAACACACACACCAGTAAGACACGGACTCGCATAGTGGCGGGGATTCATGCCCACACCCAGATCCAGGAATTGGTTACCCGTCACATGGACTCGCATAGTGGCGGTGATTCACGAATTTTAGTTTTGCTGAAATGTAATTTATTTTTTGGGTGACGAGAAGAAATAATTGAAGATGTAGGTGGGGGATTTGTACAAAAAAGTGAACAGAAAAGGACATGTTTTATATGACACAGTCATGTGCAGGCATGTTTATTAAGCCGTGCGTCTTGCAGGCAGCATGAAATCACGTGTTTTCATTTTGAAATGAAAAATAAAATCTTTATCCGTCGGCATGTGACAGCTACCGCCATCTTAGACCCGGACACTGTTTCGATCGTTATTTAATAACGACAATAACTAAATAGACGACATATAATAATCATCTCAAAGACTAAAACTTGTGCTGGTCTCCTCTTCATATTTGGGTTTGATATGTGAGAATATTGAATTTTTTTATAAAAATATTTAAGAGAGTACCCATTAATTACAATCTACAAACCATTTTAAAATAACAACCATTCAAACCATAAAATGAACCCACCAATTAGGAGGAAAAAGGAAAATGAAAGTATTAATTAAAAGAGAAAAAATAATTAGAAGGAAGTTGATTTTCTTTCTTTTTATTTGGAAAAGTATTTTTTTTTTCTTTCTTTCTTCAGAATTGGAAAGAAGAGAAAGAAAAACGAATCACCAATAAAAAAAAATCTTAATCTTTTTAACCAATAAGAGTTGGCCTAGCCTGACGGCAAATGAATGAACTGTAAATCCAGACCATCTTGGATTTGAAACCAGTCAAACTCAATTGGCCAGCCAACAACCAGGACCAGTAATCCGGATATTATATGACCTCATGTGGGAAGTGAGGATTAGTCGGACTGTGACATCTCGGACACTTCGTTGTTGCTTGACAACCAAAAAAAAAAAATTTGTCATTTTTATTACTTTTATTAATTAATGGACAAAATTGAGTGTCATGAAAATTTCATTAAATATTTTTTTTTCTTTGTTTTTTATTTATTTATTTGTAAGATGAATAAAAGGTTTGGCATTGGAGGGTTTTTTGGACACTCCATTTTTTTTCAATTTCTTTTATTTTTCTTCTCAAAAAACTCCTAAATAAAAGAAAGTTGGTCACCATCCCTCTTCTTTTTTTTTTTTTTTTTTTTTTTTTCGTTTCCAAACACAAAATATAAAAGATATCAAATGTAATCTCTTGATAAAACTCTAAATAGGAGGAACATGACAATATGAACTTTCCATAATAAATTAAACACAAATTTTTTAATCTAATAGTAACTTATATATGTTCATTATAAAATGAATGACGTGGTGTTTTATATATATATAGAACTTTGACACCTTTGTTTATACCTTATTCTCAAAATACCATTTTGAGTCGAATATTTTGAAAAACTGATCATTAGATTAGATACTTATCTTATGTTTGTCATGTATGAAAAAAATCGGAGTGATCCAACGGTTAATTTTTGAAAAATATCATTTTGAAGAACTATTATATTTTTTTATTATAAAAAACATCACAGTATTTATAGTAATATTTCTTAAAATCTAACTATTGGATCACTATGATTTTTAACATACATGATATGCATAAGAAATGTATCGAATCCAATAATCAGTTCATCAATATATATATATATATATATATAAGTTTACTCAGTATTCTATATCAACCTAACTAAATCATTTCTGAATAGAAGACGTATCCATAAGACTTGTTTATAGAAGTTAAAAATATCAAGTCTTAAAAGGGCACCACATAAAGACACTCTTATTCAAGTAACTGTGGGCATCTGTATAGTGGAAATTTGTGAAGATCCCTCATCTGCTCCTGTTGGCCCCTTTTGAATGTTCAATTGTTAAATAAGAGTGTACACATCCACGAAACCCATAAAAAATAAATAACAAAATAAATAAATTAATCTATATTCTCTAAATTATTTGATAATGTCACATAATTTAATTTGTATAACAAATGAATAGAATTCTTTTTTTTTTCATACTTCTAGCTATAAGTTAAAAAAAAAAAAAAAAAAAAAAAAAAAAATATGATATGAATACTCATTGATTTAGCACTACACCGTGCAACCACATGGATTGCGATAGCTCTCAGTAGGACAGGACAGTATCACTTTTCGTTCCAAGCAATTGGATGCTATTGCCTGATGATACCTCCCACTGTCTTTCTAGCATAAGGTAAAGATGCCAGCCTTGTCCAGCATTTATGTTTGCCTTGAAAATTTTCAAAATGGCTTGTTTAGGGCATTTCGATCGATTATTGTATGAGTTGATATTGCTAAAATTTAATATTGGCATCTAAATAACTTACTTCAATGAAATGTCATTTAGAGTGCCAAATTTTGGTAATAACAGTTCTTGTTGGTAAATTTAGCACCTCAAATGGCATCGGTTATTTGTGTCATGTCATATTTTCTCTTCAAAAAGATGAGAAATATTAAAATATAGTATTAATGCATTGAATCATATATGTGCCAAAATTCTACATTGATGCCATTTGAGGTGTCAAAGTTTGATTTTAGCACATCATCAAATGGTATGAATGCATTGGAGATTTATCTCAAGTTTACGAAGAGCTCTTCCTACATTTATTTTATGCACAGCATTGCTCCGAATTTGAGACCCCATATTGAATTAATTCCATTATTAGAGTAATAATTCAAGTGGCAATTATTGATAGTAGCCTCTTGGGTTAGTGTTATAAATTTCTATTTTAAGAGAATGTTCCAACTTTAAGCATATACATGTCTATTGATGCTCATTTGTTAATATTGAGGGAGTGATAAAATATATAAAAATAAAGGAAAAAAAAAAAGTTGTTAAAATTCAGCCGCCCATATATAGCGATGTGACATAAAGGCACCGCCGTACCAATTCGTTGCCAATTTGCAAATTTTGAAACGAAATTCTTTCGGCCGTTTTCTTGTTTTACCTTGCGAATTTCTTCTAGCAGAGTCATTTCACCGCTGCTAACAACCTCTTCTCTTCACTTAAAAACAAAATTAGGTCACAAATTTAATGAAGTGTTAATCCTGTCAACCTACATTTATTTTAAAAAAAAAAGTCCACAATCAACATGCTTTTCACATTTGTCCCACCATACCTAATCTAGCAAGGGACCCACCCTTAATAGTTAATACATTAACTAGTGTTTTGTTGCTATTGTTTTGACATGAAAGTGACGTGGCATGCACCCACTTTTACTTTTTTTATAAATACCTAATAGCATGCTATTAAGGTGCCTCCGTCACTAACAATTTTTCATCACCATTATTGGAAGAAACTATTTCCTAATGAACAAAAAACATCACAACCATAACCGTCCCTATTAAAAATATATTATTACAAGATTACCACATTATTATAATAATATTGAAATAAGCTTTCCAAACTTGAATAATTTTAATGTCCAGACACAAATTTATGACCATTTAATTTGGAGTTATATCATTAAATCAGGGCACATGGTAGCCTCCTTACATTTCTGCCGCTCCAAATCTCTCACATAAGGAGTAGCCTCCTGTTTTATTTACATCACACACTTAATAATAAACTTAAACTTAAACGGCCAACACAAAGATCTAATTTTAATCACTTTATCTTACTACAACCATTCTATTATAATAAGGTGAACCTTATGCAACTTTGCATAAGATTGTGATCTCTATAGGGATAAATGTATAATAAATTTAAAAAAAAAAATGATCGTTGGATTATATGAATTACTTATGAATTTGATGTTCGTATAAAATCATTGTGATCTAACGGTTAGTTTCTGAAAAATGTCACAATGAAAAAATGCGACTTTTTTGTTCTTTAAAATGTCATAAGCTTTTCTCCATTGGTTTTTTCAGAAACTGACTGTTGAATCACTGTGATTTTTAACAAACATAAAATTCATAAGTAGTTCATCTAATACAATAGTCAGTTTTTTAAAATCAGTTCTATATTTGTCCCTATAGAGATAATGACCTCACGCAAAGTTGCATAAGATGCACCTTATAGTAGAAAGACTGTATCTCAATCAGCGATGTACATATATGTATTATTTTTATGAAGGATTTATTATATAATTAAAGTTAATTATGTGTTGGTAGGCAGTCATTAGTTGGGTAGGCATAAAGGATATTGTGTGAAATAAAAAATTCCACGATGAGAAACACGAGTGCGTAAAACAGACGAACTACGAAAAAAAGAAATTTTCTGGCTAGTCATAGAATCTGCACCACTCCACAAAATCAGCGAGGCTTTATCCAAATTTTATTTGCACTTGCTTTCTTTTACCATTCCATTAAATTATATTTTGAACTCCTACAAAGTAGAAGGAGAAACACAAAATATAACAGCTTAAATTTGAAAAATGCTATACATATTGCTTTTACCATCATAGATCGATGATCGATCACCTAATATGAAATGTATGCGGTATTTGAGAGAACACGTGATATGAAATGTATGCTGTATTTGAGATGACCCGATGCAACTTGCATAAGATCCATCGAACCGAACTTAGCATTCCCTGTTAACCAACTATATGTTTTTGGTCAACGGAAATTGGGAAAGTATTAAACCCGACCCTTCCAATGGTCACGAGTAGGATTCTGAATGCCTAACTAGCTACCTCAGTTTCTCATAAACCCTCGATTTTTTTCTCAGCTAGAATTTGACATTGAATAATCAGTAAGTGGACCATAAACAGGCAGAAAAATGCTTTAACATAGTGGGTGCAAAAGAGTCAATATAACCAGGAATTCATTATCTACTTGCACTATTTTTTTGTCTACCTGTCACATAGCAATACCCAATGCAGGCACAGATAAGAAAGAGACAGATTGGTTGGTTCATGTCAATCCAAACGTATGAGTGCTATTATTATCATCCTTAAACTATATATAGGGTACCTTTAGTCTTTAGATCGAGCTGATGACACAAATCAGATCCCGCTTCAGTTCCCTTCGATACTGTAATCTTGTTCTTCTTGAATCTCGCTTGAATTCATCCCTGAGCTCGACCCATTGTTCTCCACCACACCTCCTGATTCAGATATTTTGGTAATCCTCTGCAATTCATCAATTCCATCTGAAGAACGAGCCGTTACCTGATCATCAGCTGTTTGTTCTTTTCGAATCAGGGATTTCGGCTGTCGGATGGCTGCTGCTGCTTCCGCCATTGCAACAGGGGGTGGCTGGGGAGGTACCCATGTACGCTGAGCTGGCCGCTCAGTGGCAACCACACCATCAGAGCCAGTCTTTAACTCTTCAGTTTCAATTTCTGTGATTTTGCCATTTTTCTGTTGCCACCAAGGCACTGAACTGTTGATGTCCAATTGAGAATTGAGCCCATTATCTTGTGCCTTGGAATTCAAGCCTTCACTACTGGATTGAGACTGAAGAAATTGGCTTGAGCTGTTTCGAGCCTGACCAACCTCCCAAGGCTAATTAGGAGGAGAAGAAAATAATTATCAGATCCATTTGGTGTGGATGAACAAATATATAAGCAAGCCTATTCCCTGTTGGATCTACTTTCCAACAGTCATATTAACAAAAGGCTTAACAAATTAAATAAACGAACAATGGCCAGAATTAAAATGACCGTACTGTGAAAGAGGTTCAAATATTACACTTCGCAAAGTTAGCATCAACTCAGTGTTCATTCCCCGATATCCAAAGAATGAAATTCAGCCATCAGATCAGTATTGTTTCCATTAAACAGTCAAATGATTAAATATGTATAATGATGGCAGCAATTTGATTTCATATCATGCAGTCAACTTAAAAAACCAAGATATACCGCAACAATATTTGCACGTAAATTTAGTTTAAAATTTTTTTTTCTCATATAGACCTCCCACCCTAGAACAGTATTAGTCCGTGAACAGAGAAGGTAATGATGGAAAAATTCTGAAAGACTAAGACAGATGGAACTCTCAAAAGCAAACCTTAGTCCTTGGTGCTATGCGAGGATTTGATAGTTGCTGATTAGGATTTGGGGGAAGATCGTTGATCTCCTGAAAATGAATCAAGAATAAGAGATGATTAGAAGTAAACCCGATGAACAAGTCTCTCAACAAAGAAACTAGGAGTAAATTTACTTTGATGTTAGGAGGTTTCTCCCCTCTTTGGACCATGGCCATGATCTGCAACATAATTATACGAATTATCAGACTTCTTTTATGCTCCATATTAAAATCCTAAGAACGGCTCAAGTAACTATACGCAATAGTTAAATAATATTTCTCCAGCTGACAGTTCATCAAACACATAAAAATAAATTGAAACAATATACCCAGTGACCAATTCCGTCCTGGCAGATATGCAAACTCAATTTCTAGGTGGAATGATAAAGATCATTTATATGTCTGAAGCCAGTATATTCAGATTGTCAACCATGCTTTTAAGTTCTCCGTCTGACAAATTAAGATTTGGTATGGACGTCTGAACTGAATTGAAGGTAATTCATATAATAAATAGTTGCAATTGGAATATTTTGGGAAATTGAGCTGCTTTAATATTTTTTTTAAACTGTTTAGAAATAAAGTTGGCCAAAATGGACGGTGTAACTGACTAATGGAGAGTTAGAAATCCCTATTACTCAGTTTCAAGCTGGGAATAAGTACAGCAAAAATAATAATAATAATAATAGATTATTTAACTAAACTGATATTTCATGTTCAGATGCATCCCTATTCATTGCCCAAACACCACCAGTGTGCCAGTAAAGACTACCAATAGAGGAATGATACCATAAGATGTGAAATATTCTCGAAAAACAATAAGAACAGTTTCTACATATATTTCTGACAGCATCATTCTTCTAGGCTTATAATAGAGTTGCCTGCTCACTCATTTGAAATGATTAAAATTGACACATTAACATAAACTGGACTTGAGAATCCTTTAAACACCACCATTTTGACAAAGATGGATGAGCAATGGAATAAAAAAAATTACAGACCTCCATATATGACTTTGGGTGAGGTGGGCCAGGTGGCAAAGAGGATTCGACAGATGCAGGCGGTGACGATGATCTCACTGTTCAGAAATTTCCAATTATATGACATGAAACTCATAGCATCAGATTAAGCAATAGAGCATTGGTACTTAATTACTGAAAAAACAACCTGAGTGCGAGTCAAAGTCTGCCTTGCCATTCACATGTGATTGCTGTAATAACATTTTACATCAGTGAGGGACTCAACTTGGACAACTCAAATGTAGATGTTAGCCAACAATCATCTTCACAAATTGTGAAGCAAAATATATGCTTATTTTCAACTTACCTTTATATTTGTGACTGAACCTCTGTGATCTTCTTGTTCAACAATAGGGATCCTCCCTGAGGCATTATTTTGTCCTGATAATTAAAATGAATTGAGATTTTTAATGGTAAAGCTAACAATTTACCAGTTATTGGTAAGATAAAATTTTCAGAAATCTGAATGAAGTATAGAGAAACAAAGAATAGTATGATTTCAAGTGTCAGACTCAAACCACACAGGTAGTGATAGAGAACACATGGTTGATGTAGCTTATTATGAATCTGTAATAGCCAGAAAACTAAGTTCTAACTTTTATGGAAACTATTCAAATAAACATTGAGATAAAAAATAAAAAAAAAAGGTGCGTGAAGCAAGATCTAAGCCTGGGGAGAAAAATAAAAAATCATCTCAGAACCAATACCGCAAGGTTTAGTTTAGATGTGAATAAGCAATGAAGAAAATATTGCTGAGTTGTTTACAGAAGGACAACTCAACACACTTCTTTTAGAGTTTAGGATAGGAAAGATCGGACCTGAAACAAGTAGAATTATCTTGAGGAGTAAAGGATGGGGGAGTGTTAAAGAGCAACACCGGCTCTCTAAATAAATCCTGCAGTGGGTATAGCGAACCAGCTTTCCAGCCTCCCCCCTCTAAAAATTCCAGTTCCCTCATACCCCTATATTGCAAATAGCTGGTAAAGAACACTATAAAAAGCGCCTAAAGTCCCACTTGTATGTATCAAGCACTTTAGAAATTGTGACAGATGCTAAAACAAGTAGAGAAGAATTACAAAAGTGCTTGCATATGTCAAGTTATTTAGCACAAGCACTAGTGATGAGAGGTTTTAGATTACGTATGATGAGTAATAATATGAACAAAACGCATCATAATAAATTAAGCTTCCATTGTTACTTAGTTATCACAGGATGTCAAAACATGCGCTTTAGTAATAGAAATTATAGTATGAAGCCTAAGGAGATAGGCTATAGGCAGCAACTCTAGAACCGAATATGCAGCAGATAACAGTAATGGTCACCAATTTTTTCAGGCTCAATCTAATCATATCTGTTTGTTTGATGGAAGGAAAAATTTCTAGTACCTTCCAGCTTCCGTATGGCATTGCTCATTGATTTCATCTCCTGAACTTGCACATCTAACACATTCATAAATTTCTCAATGTATCTCCTCTCTGAAAAAATAAAATGAAAGTCATCAATCATGAAAGTTGTTACCGATCAATAAAGAATCCACAAATGGAGAACTAAGAAAAAACAAAGTACTTATGACGGAAATCTCATATGCTGAAAAAGCTATAGGTCATTATAGTCCCACCTTCATTTCTTGTATTCAACATTTCTTGGCTTGCTTTTGCCACATCTGTGGCTGCGGCTGCGGCTGCTTTTGCAGCTACGGCTGCTTCTTCTGCCAAACTTGGTTTCGAGATAGTTTTCTTCACAATGTCATTCTCTTCTTCTGATACAACTTTGCGAATCCAAGATTTCAACCTAGGAACAATGGTATTCTAAAACAAGGAATATGTTATTTGAGAGTGTAATCATGCTCAAAATATTAACTAATAAAAAATCTAGTGTATCCAGCTTTTTATTTGGTAGGTAAGCAGCGGAAGGGGGAATATGAAGACAGTGCTCAAGGACTTTACCAGCAAGCCAGCATCTTCATGTATCTAGCTACTCATGAAGTGTATAGCAAGCATACAGATGCAATACACCAACAAGGGTACTCGATAGTGATGATTATCTAACTTGAGCAAATGATATGGCATGTTAGTATAGAGATTGTTAGTACCTTAACAAGTACAGCTGTTCCAGCACCTGAAACTGCCAGAAATCCGACAGCAAGCAAAGCATGCGACCAATGAAACCGGGACTGTGTGAGTGTTCCTGCTTTGGAAATGGCACCAGCAGGAGCTGCTGCTGCAGGCTGCAGAATTTGTGTTGGGGCTTGTGGTTGAATGTTAGATGATGACTTCAACTGCCCATCTGTGATTAATATGAAGCAAAGGCAATCAAACTTTGGTCAAACATAACAGCTTGGGTCATTACCACCGGCGCAAAGGAACTAACTCCCACTTCAGTACTGATATTTATTACCTTGATTTGTACTTGCAGGCGGTGCACTTGTAGTAGTTGGAGGCGGATCCTGTAATTTGCACAAAATGTTAAGAAGAGAAAAAAAAACAGTGAATGACATCAAAGATCGATAAATTTTTCATTGATGTTCAACAACATGGTGTTTAAAAAAAAGTGTGAACCAAATGAAATGACTAGCATACAGGTACACGACGAAAGGCTTCATCTATCTCTTCTTTTGTAAGGCCCTTCTTCTCTAGAAATGATCGTCTGTAGATGACTGGAGAGCCCCTAACTTTTGGGTGTGAAAGGAATTTTACAGCATTTTGCACTTGTTCCTCTCGCATGGGTTCTGAGTTCACAAACACAGATGTTGTAGAATCTTCTTTAGCAGCTGCTGCCTTAGCATCTTGTCCATCCTCAATTCTTGGTTGTACAAGCTCAGAAGCTGGAGTTAAGAAAGAGGTCATCTATTTGAGTCACATATCTAAAACAGTAAAACTAGAAGCAGGTATTCCATGTACATAAACAGATGTAGGAAACATTCATGAATATTCCACATTGTCAATCATCTTCACCATTTCATTTATGACTCTAAATGGCAAACAAACTGGCAATACGGATATTAAGAATCTACTGAAAGGTAAAAATCAATAGCACTTGGTGCCCATCCTCAATTGTTGGTTTCACCAATCACCATGCACAGATTCTCCAGCTTCTTTTGTAGCTTGAGTAGAGCCTATTCCAAAGAAATTATATATTATGTCATCTGCGAGGGAGTGTCTAATGGCACTTGTTGCCCTCATCTCTAAACTCTCCCACTTCTCATCTTTCATATCATTTGCATTTTGTCTTTCAGAAACAACACCTAAATTAACCCTCAAGTAATCCTATACTCTTCGCTAAAACAAACTGAATACTGCTTGCATCAAACTGCTTCACCTCAAACTTCGAGTGACAAACTTCCATTGCAATTGTATGCCCATCTTCAGGCTCTAAATGCAAGAACTTGTGGTTCCAGCATATGTAAGAGTTGTTTCTTGTGAGATCGACCACAACTTGTAAATCAAGGTTACTTCCATTAGAATCAATGATTAACATAACTCAAAACAATGGTCTATTTCCGCAAAAACAATCTCCACAGAATGAGCTGCAAGACAAAGAATAGAATAAATAAATTAAGAGCTCTCTTGCATCCAAATCTCCGGAAAGCCTTTACTTCTCAGCCCATCTCTCTGCACTAGGTCTCCTCCTACACCTTGTGATGGAAAGAAAGCTATAACAAGTTCTAATCTCTAATGAGAATAAAGTAATAAACCTCCACCTTTGGATGAAAACAAAATAAAAACAACAACAACAAATCTTACCTGTGGCTGAGTATAGGAGATAAGCCCACACAAAGAGTCATCCAAAATATTGCATTTGGTTTCATGGAATCGGCACCTTGGAATCAGAATTAAAGGCCTCAATACAAAATTCTAATTCCACTGTGTGGTGCTTTATGTACCATTGGATTTGGAATTGATTTATAAATTATAATCATATGCACACTAACACCACAAAACACAATCACACAGTAAAAGCAAGATTTTCAAATTCCACAGAATCAAAATTTCCAAAACAAATCTAATTACGCCCAACCAAACACAACCTGATATAAATTTACCTCATATGTATAGCTAGTAAAACAAAATTGAGAAACTAGATTCTTCGAAGAGTTGTGAGATTTAACAATATCAAGTCATTAACTATATCTACAGAGGAAAAAAAAAACACAGATTATGAATTTAATTAGGAACGCAATATGGCTTAAATTCTCCACTTGGTTGCTAAGAAAAAAGAAATGCAAATAAAAGAAACTAAATAAATAATCTGAGCAAATTCATAATTAAGGGCCTGAGAAAACAGAATCTTCCACTCGAATGAGCCTATTACAATTACATCGATCAATTGAAGTGATATATTTTTTTTTCATTTCTAAGTAACCAAAACAACATAAAACACAGCATTTAATAAATAAAAAAAAAACACTTGAAGAATATTTTTCACCTTTTTTTTATTTCCGAAAATTTTCTCAGCAACCAAACGGAGGTCAATGGAAATCGAAGTTGAGCAAACAAACGAGAAGGAAGAGAAAATCACACCTGTAGTTTGGGGTTTCTCGTCGGTAGGATTGGGAGGAGCCGTAGATTGAGTCGCCATAGTCGCCTCCTTGGACCGATTTCCAAAGGAAAACAGAATAGAAAATAAGAGAAAATAAAGTTGTATAAAAGGTTTCGAAACTGTATGTAGCAACTAGCAAGTTGATAGCAAAGGTGCTTACCAGAAATGATGACGATGATATCGTCAAACTACGTCGGAAGTGTCAGATTAAGAGAGAAGAGTGGCGTCAGAGAGGTGGATTTTGCTCATCTCGAAGCGTGGTGGTGTCCTGGAAGACGCCAAAAGCGGTGCGCAGATAATATCATATGAGCTCGGTTTCCTTCTTCTCGTTTACTTAAAAAATAAAAAAAAAGACTACAAATTTTGCAACTTTGATTTTTTGAGTAAAATTAAAATTAGATGGATTTAATTGATTCTATTAAATTTATAATATATATATAAGGACAGGTTTCCTTACATCTTATTTTACATCTATATTTATATTTCATTTTCAAAACACTTATGTGG
>JAESVK010001301.1:6899807-6926588 GCA_017140935.1 Hamamelis virginiana
GTCCCCGATTTAGGCATATTCCACCTGACTGTTTTTTGACATCATCAATCATATCACATGTTTAATTCATGGGTGAAATTATGATCGATGCCTATAAACCAACTTTCAGTCATAAGAATCCAAGAAATGCAATCCACTTCAGTTTGACCCATGTACTATTGTTCAAAAATACCTTACACTCCTCTACTTTTAATTGTGATATATTGAAAGTAGCCAATTATCCGGTTATTTATTTATTTATTTATTTATTTGAATGAAAAAATATTAATGATGTTAAACTCATTAATTTTTTTTATGCAGTATTTATCTTACACTGCTAATGTGCCTACAAGCATATCGGTGAAGTTTCATGACTTTTCTCAATATATTTTATTAATTATGAATTTTCTCAATGTATTTCATAATGTTATGAATAAATATATTTTTATGAATTTTATTCATAAAATTAAAATATATTGAAAAAAATCATGAAACTTCACCAATATACTTATAGACACATTATCAATCTAAGATAATTAAATACTGCATAAAAAGAATAACATGTCTAGCTAACACTATTTTTTCAGGTAAAATAAACAAATGGCTAGCTGAGAGAAGAGTACAACCTGTGACATTTTAAAAGTACATGAGGTCAATGTATCACAATTGAAAGTACAAATACAATTGCAAAGTGTTATTGACCAACAATACAGGGTAGCAAACTAGGACTTGGATTCGGTAGTGATCTAACATTTGATCACAAACTAGTGATTTACTGGTGAGATTGTGCCACATAAGACCATGAGGTGCTCCAAGGGTCCTTAGTTATTTGTCTTGACTTGGGTACTAAAAAACAAAATTTCTTTAGCAATAATCCTTTGTTTCTCAATCATTTTTCGAGCAATAATCATGGTAATTCGACGGTCAATTTTTTAAAAATTGTCACTATAAAAAACAGTGACTATTCTATTATTTATCATCATTTTTTCAGAATCAGTTATTTTCAAAAACTGACTGTAGAATCACTGTGATTTTTGACTTAATTACTGTGATTTTTTCATATTAAGTTATTTTAAACTGGTCATATAGAGGTCTATTAGCATTTTAGTATTTTTGTTATTTTTAAAATTGGCTCAAATTTAATAATTTTTATTTTTTTAGAGTAATATATATTATGCCCACACTAAATGAATCAGTAGATTGTGATACAATGTGAGATCATTGCCGAATCCGGGTCCAGCAAATTATTAAAGGTGCAAAAGTAGGTGACATGATGGTGAGAGGAATGAGCTGGAGAGCAATTAAATCAACTTGAAGGCGACAGACGGCAGTAGATGGATGAAGGCATACCAGAGTTGTTCCCTTAAAGGCTTAAACTAATCTTTTTCAAAGGAATTAACAGTAAATGAGAGTTGACTTTGGTAGGTAGATATGGATTCCTTGTTATTTTTCGGGATAATTAAAGTTATTAGCTTTCTTTCATAGGAGAACGTCCATTAATTAATATGCACCCCCATGTCCTTTCCAGAGCCAATCAATAAGAGACCATGTAACCTAGGAGGTGTTGGGCTTGCAAATCTACAGGCACACCTTGTCGAGTTTGGTTTTGCCGTTAAGAAACAAAAATCAAGACACCGTTGGTTAAGACCTTCAAAATTGCGACTCAGCATCACTTTTCATGAACCATCGGTCCATATCAATTAAGATGATTTAAAAAAAAAAAAATTTGTATAGACTTTTAAATTATGGACATATCATGATCTTAATCTTGAAGACCTTAGCAGCGTACATGATTTTTGTCCCTAGACAGCAAAACCAAACTCATATAATACATGGATGCATCCATCCTCATTTTACCTTTAACAAGGCGAAAGTCACCTTCCCCACTTAATTGTACCTTATAATTAGCTTTTCGTCTCTTTACTTACCCTTAAAATATGGACAGTTAGTTTTGAATGACTAGCTATCTAACAAGCATGTGAAATTTAGTTGGGGGTAAGTAATCAAAAGTGATGGGCATGCATTATGGACTGCCAATTTAGATTCCTCCCTCACATGATCTAACGCGTATGTTTGAACGCATGTGAGAAATGATTTTCTCTTGTGGGTGTGGTATTTTCTAATTTCTTACCAATTTAACACCAAACTTGTTAGAAAATACCTTACGCAAGAAGAGCATATTTCCACAAGAAGAAATTGGGTACCTTCTGCTATCTCAACGTCCAAGCAATATTGGATAAAAGGCCAACTCATCACCACGCACGTGGTGCACATGCACGTGAAATATCTTAGCTAGCTCAACCATCAGATGATGAGATCGATTGCTAGGAACATTTCTACATAATGGAGATAGATATATATGGGATATGTTCTGTTGACTTATTTTGGTATTTATATATTTTTAGTTGTGGTTCATAAAATCCAACGTGGAAGTTGTATTTCGAAAAACGTACCTATCATTAATTGAATTAAACGTTCTTTCCATGCACATTATGTTTATGAAATATCAAGTCTATTGGAAATAGAGAGGTACTTTATTCATAATTAAATATCAATTGTTGATTGGAAATTTAGCTAGAGGTATCTACTAGCTATGAAAAACTATGATATCTTTTATATATTGATTAGAAACACGACTTTATGGATTGAATGACTATTGGTGTCTCATTATTGTAATTTTTGACATGTATGACCCCATAAGTAAAAGTATAGGTAAAAATCTAGATCAATATATGGAATCTATCCCTATTTCACCCGCCTAATTCACCTGTGTGTGTATATATATATATATATATATATATATATATATTCTCATCCACCTTAATTAAAAACGATTGGTTTAATTGCTTGAGACACGTGGTCAAAGACAAATAAAATATTCCATTTCTGGTGATTTAGCTACATCAATTCACATGCATTATCATTTTCAAAGAGAATTGCTTAATTAAGAAATAATATTCTAACGTTGGACCAGTAACCAGTATGCCTAATTTTCTACTTATCACATGCTAAAGATGCTGGAGTTATTCGTTTTCTTAATTTTGATTAGCTGTAATTCGTGAATTAATTAAATATTATGATTTGCGGTGTTCATTCTTTCTTTTTAATTAATACATTAATATATCCAGATATTTTCCACAACCTTGCACCTTTTCCCTACATGATTGGTTAAGAGATATATACCATTAAAATACAAGTATGAGCTGGCTAGGTGAGGGAGAAAGGGGTTTTAGAGTGGTCAAAATGATCCTTATCCAACTCTTTTAGTATATAAATTTGTTGATTATTTAAAATAAATAAATAAAATCATACCCCACCTTAATTATTTTTTTACCCCCTCTTGTTTGTATTTTTCTTCTTGTAGTATATATATATATATATATATATATATATCAATAATTGAAATTGGACGGTTGATAGTGATTTTTGTTTATGACCAATGCAATGATTTGGCTAATTAAGATGAAAATTAAATCCTCGATCTCTATCAATATATTAGAGGACAAAAACTTTTAGCATCTTTGGTTCTTAACTCTTTCTACCAAGCTTCATAAAATATGAATTATCCTTAAACCTATTCAAAGAATGCATATTACATTGGATTAGATATCTTTACTGTGCAAATCAAGCATATATGCTAAAAATCATAGTGATCCAATTAACAGTCAATTTCTGTAAAATATCACCGTAAAAAAATTGTTTTTCACAATCAATTTTTTGTTGGATCACTATATAATTTTTGGCATGCATGACATGCATAAGAAGGATATTTAATATATCCAACGATCAGTTTTTCAAATTTTGTTTTGCAACTAGTTTTTCTTAGCTGATTTTAGTTAAAGTAAGGTATACACTTCTATATATATATATATATGCCCAAATAAATTTCTCCCTCATATGCACTATCCTAGCCTCAAACCCCTACATGGGCCAATCAGATGACTTGTTAGGACCTGGTTTTAGATCTAATGACTCTCCATCCTCGAAATATATATATATATATTTTTAAAGGCCAAATTCCAATACTTTTTGAAATCATACAATATATTGATGAAAGATTAATGCAAGACACTCGGTAACGTTCTTGGAAGATGAATAGCAGGTTTGATAAACATATTAAAAATTCTTGATTCCACTGGTACAAGGTCATAACCATGGTGTTAGGCACATGCACAGCCCTTCTCTTTCTGTTTTGTTTTGTTTTTCTTTTTTCTTTTATAAAAAAGAGTTGTTGAATTGAGATTCAAACCCCTTTTATTTTTCTTATAAGAGGAAAAAAAAATTCACTTTAAAAAAGAGTTGTTGAGATTCAAATCCCTAATATTTTTCTTACAAGAGACACGAATGCTACAAGACTGATTACGTTTGGTGGTGTAAAATGTTTTAATCATTGCATGTATTGCAAAAAAAAAAAAAAAACAGGTGCGATTTTACCAATTGCAAAATGACAACAATGGTGGGGAGAGGGAGAGGGAGAGAGACATATTTGTTTGAACTATTCACACTTGGAGAGAGAGAGAGAGAGAAACGTAATTGTTTCAACTGTTGTAATATACAACACGTAAATGGGGTTTGGTGTTTTTCACATGAACAATGTTTTATATTCCTAGTTTAATTAATAAGATTCCTGGTTCGGTAGCTAGGAGACGACCATACTTGCAGGCCTATAAATAGAGCCTCGCATCAAATTCATATTATGCTCTTGTGGTGATAATAACAAGTAGAGAGAGATAAGGCAGCTTATTTTCCCTACACTTGCTTGGAAACCAAACATCCTTAGAACCGGTTCGTACAAAAGTTTTTGAAAACAAAATCTCTGCTTCAACTGTTTTTCTTTTATTATATTTCAACCAGTTTGCCTTCTTAAATTGTTTTCGTTTTTTTCTTTCAATTTTTTGTTTAATTTCTTGCTTCAATTGAGTTTATATATATAAACATAATTTTCAGCTTTTCAGTTGAATATAATTTTTTCTTCTCTTTTCTTGGCAACCCTAAGAATCAAACCTCTAATGCCCACCCCAGGTTCAAATGCCTCAAATGTTTCAATTTTTCCATTTTTTTTATTATAAATTTTTTCCATATTCTTAAATTTATAATTTCTAAATTTTTCAGTGACGAGGAATACCGATGGCTAAAAATTCAAGCGACATGGCAATTGACGGATTGGAGAGGCTTCCCAGGTTTTCTTTACTTGCCATCTTATCATCTTCAATTATATATAATGTCGTTATGCTAAGGTTTCTGTTAATATCACTGACCTTTCTTATGATTTTAGAATCATCAGCAGTCTTCGAGGTGGCTGAGGTTGTGATATCAACACTTCTTTCCCTTCTACAAAAAATTTCCGCTTACCCTTGACTTATAATATTAAATAAGTGAACAAATTGAGTGTATGTGGATAAAAAAGAATATAAAATTATAAAGCCCCGTTTAAATTAGCTTTTCAGAAACAAAAAATTACTTTTGAATTCCAAAATTAATTTTGATTCTGTTTGGATAGATGTCAAACTCATAATAGATTTTAGGTTTTAATTTTAATTTTTTTTTTCTTTTTTTTACTAATGGCGCTCTTTTTATTTTCTCCTACTTCTACCTAAAATCAAAAGGTAAACTTATTCCACAGATAGCCTAGGTTGAATATTTAGAAGGCTGTAATAATATTTCAAAACCCTCAACGAAGGAACGAGTCTCATAGTCAACTTTGGTTATAGTGGAACTCTAGAACTGGTACCATTATCGAATGATTTAAAAAAATTAAAACTTAAAAACTTAATTAATTAAAGCTTTGTGTTTTTATTCTAAGGTGACTTTTTCTTATTTGAGTTTTTAGAATTTTTTTAGAGCATTTAACAGCAATGGACTCGTGTTAATAATATTTATATTAATAGATTATAAGTAAACTTAATGTAAATATTGCATGTTAACACAGATCTATTGACGTAATTTTTTTAAACACACAGGTCCATTGATGTAAAATGCTCATTTTTTTGTAACAAGATTGTAACCTCATCAACATTCATTAATTGAATACAAGTTGAACCTTTTTTTAGTCATGGCATTAATTAAGTAGGGGGTGGAGTTGTAACAATGCTCATATCACTATGAAATGTTGGAATTGCCTTTGCTGGTTGCAGTGAGAAGGAAGAACTCAACGATGTGGGCACGGCACGACCAAATCCCCCACCAATTCCTCCACCAAATCATCCATGTCACCCTTTTGACCCCGTTGACAGGATTATAGCTGGGTTTTTGGACTTCAAGGAAAACAAATTTGAGTATGTTCATAATATTTACTCCTGCTAAATAAAATGATTGTGTATATTATATATATATATATATATATATATATATATATATATATATATATATATAATATTAACTTTAAGAGTAGCTTCTGCTTCTTTCAAATTATTTTACTTTGCTAATTTGTTGCTATTTTTTGGGGATTAATTCGAATGAGTTTTGCAGCAAGTATCCAGAGTTTTTTGGTCCACTTAAAGACCGCCAGCACCCCAAGGTACCACCATTTAATAGTATAGTAATGGGTCAATATGCATATCGATCTATTTATTAAATGCTCTACGTACTCCAATTTAATCGAGTTTAAAGGTTTGTTTGGAAATTATGAAAAACTAAATCAAGATAAGTCTATTCCATCTCTTATTACTATCTCATTTTAAAATAAACTGGGTTACAGATTTATAAAAAGAAAAAAATAGACTTACCAAATAAGTAATAGTAAAATAAAAACTCGATCTCGATCTCGATCTCATCTTCAGCTAGTCATGTTTTAATGTTTGCTCGACATATATGCAGATTTTATTTAAACTTTGTTGTTAATTTATGGTGCAGTTTCTAGTATTTGCATGCTCGGACTCGCGAGTGTCTCCATCTTATATACTGAACTTCCAACCAGGAGAAGCCTTTATGGCCCGAAACATTGCTAACATGGTCCCTGTATTTAACCAGGTTACTCAAATTTACCAGTCCTTTCTAATCAAACATCTTAATTCTTAATCTCTCATTAAATTAACCTTATCATGCATTAAATATTTTCATTTATATTTGGTATCTCTAGTCTCCCTCTTTAAACTAACTTATCGAGGTTGCTGCACAGGTTCGATACTCAGGAGTTGGTGCAATCATTGAATATGCAGTTGGAGTACTTGGGGTGAATTTATATTCATCTTCTATTCAAAGTTTCATTTCATTTTATCAACTTCTGTTTTTTTTTTTTTTTTTGGATCTCAGGAAGAGGGGAAAAAAATGGTGAAAATTGTTTGAAAACTGATTCACTCTTCAAAATATTTTTAAAATTTTCTTGACGTTTCCCATTGACTGTCTGAGATCCAAATAGAGGTCAGATGCCCTAACAATGAGAAAATTTTATAGGTGGAGAACATCCTAGTCATCGGTCATAGCCGCTGTGGTGGGATAAGACAGCTTATGAGTATTCCTGACGATGGAACTACTTCATAGTAAGGATTTTTTTTCTTTTTTTTACATGAAAAATGTAGCTTCGAAAATTACATTTTAAAGTACCAAGAGAAAGACTTTCCATCTCAGGAAAAGTAGAAGGCACGACCGAGTTTTCATCGCTCTTCGCTCTGCCCCCTTCCCTTCCTCCCACTCACCCTTTCATTTTTGGGAGGATGAGTTTTTGCACTTTTCTTCCCTCTACTCTTCATTCCTCCTCTCTTTTCATACCAAACACAATTCTCCATCCGTCCACTTTTCCCTCAACAATACATAACATTAGAGTAATTTTCTTATGTCATTCTTCTTCTTCTTCTTATTTATTGAATTTGAGATGTGCAGTGACTTTGTGGACGACTGGGTCAGGATCGGTTTACCCGCCAAGGTCATTGTGAAATCAAAATACCCTGATAAATCATTTGATGAACAATGTGAGCTGTGTGAAAAGGTAAGACTTAAATCTTTTATCTTATTTCCATTTTGGTTCCATCCTCTCTTCTTCTTCTTCTGATCGAGAATGTTTGTGAACAATGGTACGTGGTGCAGGAGGCAGTCAATGTGTCACTAGCAAACCTGCTAAGTTATCCATATGTGCGCACAGGGCTGGCAAACAAAGCTCTGGCACTGAGGGGTGGTTACTATGACTTTGTGAATGGAACTTTTGATCTCTGGGAGTTTGACTCTTCCATTAAACCTTCACCTCCTCTCACCATTGGTGATGATAAGTTTCCTCAAATTCCACGGCCAGTACCATATCAAGTGTGAACACATACCCCAGAGTTTGTGTTATATTTAATTTTCCTTTTGTGAACAATAAAATTTGCAGTGAATAAGACGTACGTACAAGAGCTAGCATCTCCTTGTTTGCTCACTCTTGCATGTACTGTTTTTTTTTTTTTTTATTCAATTCAATATATCTACTTGTTTTGCATTGCATTTCTTTAATGTTCCTTTAAATTAATTTTCTAAATTTACAGAGCTTCATCTTGCTCAAAAGCATCAATGTATGTGGCTTTCTCTATTAATGTTGATCGATGGATTTTAGTAGTCCTATAGCTCTAGATCAATTAGCAAATTAAAGATCCCTTATCTAGAGATACAAAACCCTCATTAGTAGTCATTTAGTCCTAATTAACTAATTAACTGGATCATGATTAAAAATTGACCAAGACAAGAAGCCCAAATCCTTTCAAAATTTCAATGTTTAGCCCAAGATGGTGTTTAAAAAGACAATAATGTTGGAAAATAAACATGACTTCTAGTAACTCTAAGCAAGGACGTACTACAGCGCGCTTGTCAATGAAGATTGATGACAAATTTTAACGACTTAGTGAAGATATCTGCAATTTGATTTTAAGACTTCGATCACGTACTCGATGAGTTGAATCTCCTTAATTTTTAGTCACACATATTCTAATGAAATGATACATTGTGTCAATGTACTTGCTTCAATCTTTTCTCAACGTACATTTATATTTATATATCGATAGCACATATAAAGCCTTCTTAATTAAATCTTAGAACTTTGTCTTTTAACCAATTATGGTTACTCAAATTAATGGTCACAAATTAAATCAATATCACAACTTTTGGAAAGGAAGTTCTGTGATCGATCAATCGTTGGCACCCTTGACTATCCAATTAGGGATGTCAACGAGGCGGGTTTGGAACGGGTCACCTCTTTCCCAACTCCGTCCCATTTAAGAAAACACCATCTCATTCCCGTCCCAAACCCGTGACGTGTCGGGATTTGGAATTACATTCCCGTCCCAATTAAAAAACCCTATCCTATTACCGTCCCGTCCCATTTACTATTTTCTTTCTACTTTTCTCAATTTTCTCAATACCTAAATAAATTACAAAATACATCGATGAACATTAAAGATAATTGTTACTTCTAAAAGTAAAATAAATTAAACTCCTTAAGGGACATGATTGAAATTTCATTTTATTAAGGAAAAACTTAATTGTATAATACCTATAAAATAAATATAATAAAAATACATAGACATATATAATCGGGCGGGGCGGGTTTTTAAGCCTTCATCCCAAACCCTATAGGGTTTTCAAAAAAATCTCAAACCCGCCCCTAACCCTATTAGGATGACCCCAAACCCTTCCCAATAGGGACGGGGCGGGGTGGGTACCCGGATAAACCATCCCAGTTGACATTCCTATATCCGATGGACCAAATTAAATCACTTGCAAACTCTGTCTTTCCGATAATGAGTGCATGTGAATTTTCTCATTCCTAAGGACCACTTCAGGTGCTGAAGTAGGCCTAGGACATTAAATTTCAGCAAACAAAAAAAAAAAATCTTAAAACTGTCTTTGTAGCCCTTCGCGAAATAGCCAAAGCAGATTACATATTCACTTGAAAATTTTTGTGCTGCTAAAGAAATTAATAATTAATAATTTTATGGTTTCCAAACTAACAATGGGTGCAAATAATACCTCTTAATCAATGCTGGGGCATTGGTTGTATCCTTTGGCGACCAATCTTATTTCCTACCTCTTCACTTCTCCCATCCCACTCTTTCAAAAATATTTTTCAAAATTATATTCCGCATTCAATAGGAAATCAGATTAAAGATTGTCTTGGTGCTTTGTTCTATTTGGAATTCCTTCTCTTCCTAGGAAAAGGAGACTCCATAGTGTCCAGTGCTACAAACAATACCCATATTTTTGGATCAAATATGCTTGTACAGATATGCTTTAATTTTGTACAAATCCCATCCCAAGCAAAATAAATTGCATCATATCCATAAGAAGTTGTTCATCACGAATGCTCAAAATCAAAGTCAAGGTGTTGATGATGTGAAAAAATAAATAAATAAATAAATAATTCAAGACTTATCCACCTTTCACACTTATATGGCAAAGAAGTGTAGTCAAGGTAAAAAAAAAAAAAAATTTCAAGTTGAAATCAAAACTTTCATCAAGCATTCAATTCAAGTTGAAGATTAAACATCAAGCCTTTCAAGTTGAAATCAAAACATTTATCAAACATTCAAGTTGAAGATCAAGCATCAAGTCCTCCAAGTTGAAACAGATGTTTTTTTTTTATTCTAATTAATTTTTTCTTTCCTTTTCAAAAAAAATTCTAAACGTACTGTATGTTTAAGCGAGAAGCATTTTTACATTACAAGCTGAAGCAAATGAAATTTTAGCAAAATTAATTAATTAATTAATCTGAACACATAGCAGAAGGTAAGTGAACAGGCAATTAACCTTCATATATATATATATGTATACACCAAAATGTCCATGTCTACTCGGAATGGAAATAATTGAGATTTGAGAGGGGTTGTTACCAGAGAGCTAGCTAGGAGAAACCCCAGTAACTGTAAAGTCTGAACACATACATGATACATATATGAGGAGGTACAAATTAAACAACTTTTCCATTTCTGAAGGTCAATGAGTTTGTGTTTGAAAAGGAAAGCAAAATTTTAAGGGAGATGGAGGTGATGGTCCTCCTAACATTCAAAAGGGCAATAATTTTTTTATCTGGCCGAGGAGATCGAATCTAGTAAGACTAAATGACAATGTCAAAGGCATATGCCCAATCCTTTTTTGCTTTTCTTTTTGAGGGAAAAAAGCTACTGTTGTCTACCATTTTAGAATCAAAATGATCATGGGGCTTAGCTCTCTCCACTTTTTCTTGTCCTCATGCAATCTTAGGATGGCATGAAAGATTCTCCTTCAATTAAAGGCTTATTAATTTCTACCTTTAATTTCCCACTGATTGCCTCTTTAATTAGATACAAGTGTCTTATATATATCATTAAAAAATTTAATAAGTTTTAAGTTTATGTGTGTATTGATAGTTTATTATCTTATGATATTAAGCGATGTTCTAAATTATCTTATATATACCCATAAAAAAAAGTAGTTTATAGAAGGTGCTGACTAGCTTGCTGTCAAGTTTTTAAACAGTTGTACATAAAACTTAGAATCAAATTCGGCTTTCACTAGGTTTGATGGTGAAGGGAAGGGATGTGTACGTGGTTCATAAACTTAAATGGGCTTTTTCTTAAAGATTAAAAAGGGGGAGGGGGGGGGGAAGAGTTTCAGGGACTGTCCATCCCTTGAAAAATCCCAACATAAGGGGTCTTGAGCCTCAGTTCTACAGGGAGTTAAGAAATAACAATATTAGACCTGCCCCGGCCAGCCACTTTGTTAGAGTGAACTTGCAAACTATGGGGCTAAGACCTTCCCTTTCTGGGAAAAAAAATTGCTTCGCTAAAGTGTTTTATATGTTTTTGAGTGTTAAAACGCTACTTGACCCCAAAAACTTAAGCTGTTGGAGAATGGGTCAACAATATCAAGCTTAAGAATTCAAATCACGGCACCCTCAAGAACACATTTATTTCTAGTTTTCAAAATCACCCATGAGCCAATTTATCCTTTGCTCTCTGGGTATAGCTCAGCTCACTGCTAATCCAGCCATTCCACAATTGAAGTTTAACAAGGTAAAAATATTATGCATGTAATGCCTTTCATGCATATAAATAATTGAACGTTAGAGAGAGAGAGAGAGGAGAAAATTTAATTAGATTACAAAGAAGAAACTAGCTTATTCACAAGCAATGCCAACCAAAATCAAAAGAAAACTCATCCAGAAATTCCATTAGACTAGAGAAATCATCATTAGAACTCCAAAAAGAGCTCTCATTGCCCTCCATACTCATGGTGGGCTCATGTAAGCTAGCAAGATCTTCAATATTCCCTTCCAGACCAACAGGTCCACCAATACCCTCCGAGGGTACCCTAGAATTAGACTCTAAGGGGCTTTTGAGACTCTCCCCTACTTGTATAGAAAATGCTTGTGAAGAAGTTCCAATTTTACTTTTATCCTTCTTGATTCCGAGCTTCTTGCTCAAATGAGTGTTCCAATGGTTCTTCACTTGGTTATCCGTCCTTCCCGGTACCCGCCCCGCAATTAAAGACCACCTTAAGATAATAGAAATTCGTTAACTTTAGTTAACTTCCATAAATAATTACAAATTAACAATGCCAGTAATAGAATATTGAGCAATGCTACACATCCCGTTAATTACTCTGACTGGTTTTCCCTACTACCTCTGTCATGAGGGTTTTGTCGGCATTGGCAATAATATTATAATATATATTTCTAGTGGTACATGCAGTAATACAGCACTCAAGATATTATTTACCACAACGTTACAAAATTTTAACTTTTTCAAGGTGAAACATCAGTGGATAGATAACTACAAAATTAGAATCAATGGAAAGTGATGGCTTTAACATCCATTACCTGCACAACTAAGATGACAGCTACAGCATATGGGGGCAAAACAACGTTATGCAGAACAACACAAAGGCCAATATCATTACAACTGGAATTGATATAATATATAAAGCTACATTTATATCTTTTAATTTCTTAGGCTATGTTTGCTCAGTGGGTGGGAAAATATAACGGATACAGTTTCTTACTTTCTTTTCTAACTGTAGCTACGTGGCAACCATGACGCTCACATAAAATATTTCTTATTTAGGAAAGATTTTGTCCAACTATCATTAAAAAAAAATGGACATATTATGAAAAAAAAAAAAAAATTAAAAAAAATTTCGAGCTACAATTGGATATTAGTATATAATTTTTTTTTTTTTTTGTAGACGTTATAAACGAAGGGGTATCCCAACCTTTCGTTAAACTAGTTCCTTTTGACCCTATTCCAGTCTTCCATGCTAGGAGGGAGCAGATAGAAAATGTTAAAAGTTGCAATTGAGACCCGCTTCACGAGGGGTGATTCTCAGCGAATTTATCCAACATGTGGATGTAATATTAATATATAATAATTAAGAATTAGCATATAATTAAAGAAGATGGAAGAACCTGTTTCCAAGGAGATTATGGAGTCGGATGATGAGGTCGTCTTCTTCTTCTGAGAAATCGCCGCGCTTAACGCCGGGACTTAGATAATTTATCCATCTTAACCTGCAACTCTTGCCACATCTCTTCAAACCTACACCACATTGCAAAAAAGCAAGCAATTATAGCTCAAGTTTTCTACTAAATCACAATACCCACAAAGCTCAAATGCTGAAAACAAAACCAATATATTTACTACTGTTATATATAAATTAAATTAAATTAAAACTCTTCACCTGTTATTTTAGCAACACGATTCCACCTCCCTTTCCCGTGCACCCTTATGTAATCCATGAGAATTCTGTCTTCCTCCACTGTCCAAAACCCTCTTTTAAATTCCTGCTTCCCTCTTTCCATTGTTCTTACTGTGTAGAGAGAGCGAGAGAGAGAGATGTCTGGAGTTTTGGAGTTTGCAGTTGGATATGTGGGAAGTGTTGTTATATAGGGATGAACAGTTGATAATTAAAGATTCTCCCAAGTGTTTAGAGAGAGAGAGTGTGTGTGATCGTGTGGTTAGATTTATGATATATCATATCGTAGCGTGCGTACGGAAAGATGAAAACGGGTGATAAGAAAATGTAGTACCAAATGGTAAAAAAAAGCCGTCTCTCACGGAAAGCATACGAACTTTGTTGGTTACCATAACGATAACTTTTCATTAAGGTCTTGGTCCAATCACCGTCAGCACCCACCTCTCTCTAACCAACCCAACCCAGCCCCCCCTCCCTCCCTCTCTCTCTCTCTCTCTCTCTGCATCTGGCATGAGCATGTGGACTCAGGCAATTGGCCACTTGCTATATATGAAGCTGGAGCTAGGTTATAAAAATTTTGATTTTCTAATAATTCAAGTCTCAGACAAGATAGGACGAGCTACATGCCAATGACACTTTTGCCCCCTTCTATAACAGAGGCAGGGGCGGAGCCATGAATTTATTTCAGGCTGCCAAAACATTAGAAACTAAAATTTTCAATAAATACATTGGCTTCCAAGTTTTTTTTTTTTTTCTTTTTTCTTTTGAACAATTCAGTGAATATAAATTATTTTTTCATCTAGAGCTCAAATTAAGGGCATGTTTGGAATAAGTGGAGAGTGCCAAGAGAGTATCTCTTGTATTTTATCACAAGTAAATATATATATAATATTAATTTTTGAAAACTGAGGGGGTGCCATGGCCCCCCTTGGGCTGGCTGTAGCTCCGCCCCTGAACAGAGGAGGTCCTTATTTCAAGTATTGTTTTATATATATCAGTCATTCTACTATAAGGTCGAACCTTATGCAAGGTCGGCTCCATATCTCCAATTTTAGAAAACTGTTCGTAAAACTGACCATTTGATCAGATGCTCCCCCTCAGTATGTCATCCCTACAAAAAATCACAGTGATCCGACGGTTGGTTTTTTAAATAACTGACTTTAAAAAAAATGGTGATTTTTTGAAGAACAAACAAGTTGCATATTTTCATAATGAGTTATTTCAAAAACCAACCGTCGGATCACTGTGATTTTTTGTAGGCATGACATAAAGAGTTGGGCATCTGATCCAACGGTCAGTTTTACGAACAGTCTTCTAAATTTGGAGATATGGAGCTGACCTTGCATAAGGTTATGCAAAGTCGACCTTATGGTAGAATGACTGTATATATATATATATATATATATATATATATATATATATATATATATATACAGAAATGTTCCATTGGGTCCAGATCCCATTTGGATAAATACGGTCCGCTCCTCATTGAGATAGTTGGTCGAATTCCTTTATTGATGGCCCAGCATCGACCGTTGGATTAGATATTCTTGTTACATATGTCATGTCTTCCAAAAATCACAGTGATCCAACGGTTGGTTTCTAAGAAAAATGACTGTGAAAAAAACTGACATTTTATCGTTATTTAAGTATTAGTTTTTTTCACAAACAGTTTTCTCATGAACCAACCGTTGGATCACTGTGATTTTTGGCAAACATGACATACGTAACAGGAGTATCTAATCCAACGGTCGATTTTTCAAAATACGTCTCAACTATCCCAATGAGAAGTGGACTGTATTTATCCAAATGAGGTTTGGACCCCAATGGAACATTTCTGTATATATATATATTGTTGATTCAATTTTAAATTTTTAGGAGTTCGAACCACTGTAAGGTAGTTCGAGTTCCTCGAAGTTATGGAAACCAGATGATGGAGTTCGAATGCCTCAATGAAGAGGACTTTTTAGGGGGACAGGTCAAGTTAATTAATCCTAACAATAAATAAATAAGCAATAGATTGTTTAAAATGCAAGAATAACAATTGTTATATAAAAGTAATCAATAAAAATATGTTGCCAGTACGGTTCGAGTTAATCTCGACCCCTTTAAAACTAACAATGAGTTCAATAATATAATAAAACCTCGAGGCAGTGGAATAACTTCAAACCCCTTGAGACAAATCTCGAGGATGAAACCGGTGAAAAGAACCGCCTTCCTAGATTTCTCACCGAACCTGAGCTTTCTCTTGTGAAACTTCCTTCGAGCACTTCCTTGAGGTCTATAACCGTCTTGAGCCACCTCGAACTCTCGTTCTAGCTTTCCTTTCCTTGAATTCTTGAATCTTCTATCTAGCCAACCTTCGAACCTCGAATTGTGATTGATAATGACCCCACTGCGGAACCTTGATGGTCAGCGGCAGTAGAGCTCCCAAATATACCTTTCTCTGAAGAAAGAAAGAAGCTTTGAAGCTGTTGTATATGTTTGAGATGCCCTTCTCTGATTATAGGTTCTCTTTTTATAAGAAGTATCTTCAGAATCCTCTTCGAACTAGACTTCTTCATTCGTAAAACCTCTTTCCTCCAACTACGGAATTTCCTTCGAATTGAAATTCTCTTAAAGTTTATCTCAAGAGTCCTTCATGATTTGAGTCATTTCTCCTTTTGACACTTGTCATTTCTTAAGAATTTAAAGAGATATGAATCTAATCTCTTTGTAATTTTGAAATATAACATCTTATCATTTAATATTTAAATTCAGATTTTATATCCTTAACACGTGTTAACCAATTGATGGCTTGTGTTAAAATGAATTTACCAAATTCGAATTTCCATATATTTAACACGTGTCAGCCAATTACTGGCTGGTGTTAAAAGATGGATTAACATATATATATATATATATATATATATATATATATATATATATATATATAATGATCGAGTAAAGATCGGTCCTTAACCTTAATTTAAGGTTTATTTACTATTAGGATAGGTATTTTGAAAAACCGATCGTTGGATTAGATAATCTTCTTATGTATGTAATGCTTGCCAAAAATAACAGTAATCAAATGGTTGGATTTCAAAATATAGACTGTTAAACAATTGTTACAGCATCCAACGGTAAATAGTAATAGAATGTTTCACAAACTGTATTTTAAAAACCAATGGTCGGATCACAATGATTTTTGGTAGACATGACATATATAAGAAGATTATCTAATCGATGCAGACCGGGTTGGGCTTATAGCCCAAGACTTTATGGATCGGCTGGACAGGATAAAAGGGCCCAAACAGATTTGGGGCTCGGGGGCGATTTTGGGATAAAATCAAAAAACGGACTAGTAGGATCGAAAGTCGTCGGTGACGGAATTGCACGAAAATTGGTAGTCTTAATGGAAATGGCGAGACGAACAAGACATACTGCTAATGTCGTGACGTACGCTGCTTTTTGGGCGAATTCCTTCGTTTAGGCCTCCGATTTGGTGATTTTGCTATTTATGGAAAGATTTCGCCTGCCAATTACTTTCCCTACAGAAGTCCGTTTGACGAACCGTTGATTCAGTAGCGATCCTTAGGGAATATATTTTTAGATTTTATCTTTATTTCGCATATTTTCATTTTTGGCAAATTTCCTTTTATTTCAGTTTTTCCTTATTTCGGCAGTATTAGGGTTTCTAAGCTTTGTTTTAGTATAAATATGCTTGTAGCCGTCTTGGCAAACCAGTTGATGAATTAATAAGAATTTATTTGAGAGTTTTCACTCTTTTTCCTAAGTTTCTCTCTTTGCGAAGATCGAGTACTTGAATGCCTATTTTCTTGGCACTGTCTTGGTGACACGTCAACAGGGATTTGAAAGGTTGATCGTTGTTGGTGAGCTTGTCTTCAACATTCCGCTGCATCACTAATCCAATGATCGGTTTTTCAAAATACCTATCCTGTGTGAGAAAATAGTGATTGGACCTTAAATTAATTTAAAGACCGGTTCTTATATGATCATTTCTGTATATATGAAGTTTTTAAATTTAAAAATATATATATGTATGAAAAAAGGAAAAATGAGAGGAAGAGAAAGAGAAAGAGAACGTACCCTCACTCTAGGGGTTTTTTCTTTATTTCATTTTTTTTGGTGAAAAATTACATAGAGAGATCATTTTAGGGATTACCATTTTACATTTTTTTTTTTTTTTTTTTGGTGATTTTGGGGTTTCCTTGTTCTTTTTTTTTTTTTTTTTTTTAAAATTTTAAAATTTTTTTTTTTTTTAGTTGTTTTTTAATATAAAACCCACCTTTATCTGGTTTTTTTTTTTTTTTTTTTAAGGAAAATTGCCAAGAGAGAAAGAGAAGTCATTTTAGGGATTTCTTTTTTTGCCTTTTCATTAAAATTCCTCCGAAGTGCGGGAATTATAAACACTTGTCTCATCATCTTTATGGTATTTGCACTAATTATTTCTTGATCCGAGTTGCTATTATAAGGTGGTTGCGTCAAGTGACATATGTAGAGCTAGTTACAATTGTATTTTAAAAAATCAACAGTTGAATTAGATATCCCTCTTACAAATGTCATGTCTGCCAAAAATCACGGTGATCCAACCATTTTAAAGAACAAAAAAGTCACAATTTTTTATTGTGATATTAAATTGTGACTTTTTTAAAAAACTGACTATGAAATCACCATGATTTTTTTGCAATGGCGACATTTAATAAGAAGGACATCTAATCCAACGGTCAATTTTTCTAAATATGTTCTGCAATTAATCCTACAACACTTTATATTAGCATCTTCGATTTCTTTATAAAAAGATAATATTGCCCATAATCAAAAAACAATCATCGTCCAAATAAATCTTAGTCCAAGTCTTATTAACCCCTCAACAAGGCATGCAGCACCACAATTATAACTCTGATTACGATTATCTTCTTATTATGTTATTATTCTGACCATTTTCAATACTACGTACTTCCTAAAATCCCATAAATCAGAACAATTGGTCCTAATGCCCACACTTTAAAAATCCGAAGGCTTCAAATTCAACTTTTCTTGCCCTTATCTCCTCTGTCCTTTCTCTCTCCTCCGGTCCCACACTCCCACACTCCCACCCCTTGATTCTCGCTTCCTGTTTTGTAACCCATCATTCATCTCCAATGGTTACAAGTGAGATGAGGGACTATTCAAATTAAAATGGCCATATGGCCTAGTATATATATATCATTACATAGTTATCATCTAGTCAAGTATACCCGACTTAGATGAAAATCAGCTAAGACTTAGGGACTGTTAGACGAGTTATCATGGCTGACTTTCATCCAACGCTTCCTAAATTTTAGCTAACTTTCATGTAAGTCAGGTATACCTGAGTAGATCGGAACTATATCATTACATATTATTGCTACCATGACAGCCAGTCAACCACCCTCTCTCACCAGCTTCCCCAAATTATACTAGAACAATTCATGCATATTGTATTCTCATATATCATCAATACATTACTATAATAACAAATTGGAAACTATTCTACAAAACATAGGGGTGTTCAAGAACCGAACGGGACCGATTGAACTGACCAAAACCAAACCAAGTCGCTTTATTTGGTTGGTTTTAATGAGTGATGTGGTTTCTAATGGTTTTCATTTTCCTCAAACCGAAGTGATTGGTTTGGTTCATATAATGAAGGTATAGACCGACCAAACCGGCCGATGTACATCCCTATTATTTGCATAATGCATGTTTTTGTTTGAATGTAGTTATATGAATTAGCCCAATTGGAACTTTTATTGTAAATTGGTACTTGGTAGTATTAATTACTTCATGCATAACATGTTTTTATTTGAAAATTGCTAGTAGTTAATTTTGGGTGACACAATTTTCAAATTACTTCATGCATAACATGTTCCAATTGCTAGTAGTTGATTTTGGGTGATATAATTTTCAAATTACTTCATACATAACACGTTCCGCATTGCTAGTAGTTGAAAAGAGAGAGAACATAGGAGTTGGCAGTGACAAAAATTTTTTGGGTGACACAAATATATATATATATATATATATATATATCCCAAATTAATGTCTATCGAAATCGATGGTAGACCGACCGAACCAAGCCGAAAAATATTTCCTATTTTGGTTGGTTATCATGAGTGCCACGGTTCCTAATGGTTTTCATTTTCTTCAAACCGAGGTGATTAGTTTGGTTCATATAATGAGGGTATAGACCGACCAAACCGACCGATATACGTACACCCCTAACAAAACACAATAGAAGTATAGAACTATCCTTCAACTCCATCAATTTACTCTTCCCTCTACCCAAGTCAGAATTCCTAATTAATCTCGTATTAATGTTACTTCCCAATGTCATTGAGCTAGTTCGTGGCTTAAATTTATCTTTCTGCAAAATATTCAAAGGCAATTTAGTGATTGCTTCATGTAATAATTTACAAAAAAATAAAAAGTTATGTTATTTTCACGACCATTTTTACCTATCTTCCACCAATTATCTAATGTTACGAATGATATAAAAATATCATATCAGCACAATAATTATGATAAGGTCACGGATCGCATGATGATCATGAGACTATCTTTTAAAATATAAATTGCAAAATGTAAACTGTAAAGCACAAGATAGGCTTTTTAAAAATGCAGAGCACAAGAGCACAAGATTGTATTTTTCTTACACATTTGAGGCTTTCTAATACAAATGTGGTCCTCAACTCCTCATGCACAAACATGACAAATGGGGTGTAGAAACAAAGCTAGTATTAGGCTCTTATAATGACATTACAGAACCTTTCGTTTCTTTTTCCGAACCAACCTCAGAATACGATTTAAAAGGGTGTCCTTAACCACCCACCAAATTTGTAACTCTCATTGCCTCATTGCCTCATTGTGTATTGTCCGCCAACAAGTACTTTTGCCCACATTAACATCATAGCATGTGAGTATTGCTGAAACCCATGTAGAGTCTCTTTCCATGGATTCTAGGCATTTGGGAAAAATTCTAATTTCTTTTTCTCCAATTTTTTGTGGAATAATAACAAATGTCTTCTATGCATAAATGTCACGTCATGTTTGGGTGTCTTACATGCACGGATCTAGAGGCAAAATTAATGAGATGGGGGTGGCTTTGGTTTGGATCTAACAGAGAGTAAAAAGTAAAAAGGAGATGTTAAAAACAAGTCTCATTTGTAGGTTTGTGAGTACATTTTGAAATGATGCTTCTGACTTCTGAGGCCCTAGAGCTGTTTGAATTTCAAAACTGAATTATGGTGGTGATATTATTTTGCCCTTTAATGCCTCTACTTTTAATCTAATTGCTTCCACAACATGTTCTGCATCAAAATCCCTAATCGATCTATTGAAGTTAGGACATTTTGAGGTTTGGATAAAGGCTACCCTTGCAGTACTGTACTCCATAAATTTGTGTGGGTTTTTCCTTGGATCCCCATACAAAATTAATTTAGAGGTAGTAATTTTTCGGGGTGTGGGTAAAAAGTATGGGTTAATCTCATAATTGCCTCCAATACATCTTATTTCTTTAGAATTGTACTGCCTCTGATACCATCTTGTTTCTCTCGATCTGTATTGCTGCTTTTTACCCTTTTCACCACCATCTCATGCTCAGTTTTCTTGACACATACCTTTTTACTCCTAATTTAATATCCGGTTTGCAAAATTCAGCATATAATAGGTATTTTAAGAAATCAACCGTTGGATTAGATGTTCTGTTTATATACATCATATATACCAAAAATTATACTGATCCAACACCTACGTTTTAAAAAATAACACAATTTTAAAATAAATTATAAAAAACTATGTGAAACTGTCATAGTTTTTTGAAAAACAAACCGTTGAATCAATGTGATTTTTGGCATAAATAATGTATATAAGTATAATATCTAATCCAACGGTCCGTTTCTCAAAATATGTATCCCAAGTTAAGTTTTACAAACTGCGTATCAAATTAGAAGTGAAAACTATATATCAAGGGAATCTAACCCGATAAAAAATGTAACTCCACTAAATTACCAATTGCACAATCTGTCCCTGATTTCTATATTATTCCAACAAAATAACTTCAAACAACGTTGCAGGCCAAAGCTGTTTCTTTCTTTCTCTCTTTAATTTATTTTTTTTACCTTTTTTTTCTCAAGTTAAAATATAACTTACACTCGAAGTTCTGTTACTTCAAATGAGACCATTACAATGCAGTAATGCAGTATTGGTCTTGTTAAAGCATGATCCTTAAAAGGGTACCTGTTTGTTCATATTCTTTAATTAAAAAATGTGACGATATTTCAAAATTACAGAGACAAATGTATAAGGACCCACAATCTAATGGGTTCAATTTGTTAGTTGAGATGGACAAAAACTCATAGCTAGTTTTAATATTTGACATCTAAGTATGGGTTACACTTTCTTTTTTTTTTATATATTTTAAGCATGCTCCCTCCAAAGTTTGGGTTACAAGTCTATGCATCAGATAGAAAGAGAGAGTGAAGATTCAAAGTCGAAACCTCTGATTCTGAACGTTGTTTGGCATCTTCAAAATTAGGATGTAAATGCAGGTTGATAATAGAGGACGTTGTTAGGTGTGATTGATGGGGACTCTAGAGTCTAGTCCTTGCAATGGGGTGGCTCATTTTTTGTATAACAGTCGGCTGGGTGGATAGTTTTAGCCCACATTTCTTACTGGTTCTATATACTACGGACATGTATTTATGAGACTTCTAGCCCACCTAGCTTGTCTATAGCTTTTGTATGGACCATGGAGGCTATTAATATGAGAGAGAGAGACAGAGAGAGAGAGGATCCAAATGGCCAAAAGTCTGAACAGTTTCAGCATTCAAACTGTCCCTAATTTATTGGCCTAATTAATGCTACAAAAGCTACAAAAGCTATTAGCCTATTAGCATTCAAACTGTCCCTAATTTCGGTTATGTGTTAATAAAAGTGTATCAAGTGTTTGGTGTAACTTCCTATAAATGAAATTCGTTTATGAAGAATTGATTTCTAGAATCAACTTTAAAAAAAATTACTTATAGAAAAAATAGTGTTTGGCAAATGTATATTTTAAAAGTCTTTTTATATCTTAAAGTATAAAAATTATTTTTTCTACAAAAGTAAATTTTTAAAAACAACCTTTTTTTACTTCTCTCAAATAGAATCTCGATTGAAGTTCATTTTGAAGAACTCATGAAACACACTTTTTTTTTTTTTTTTTTTTTTGTCTAAAATGACTTAAGTTAGGAAGTCTGTTTGAGGCCTCCCAAAAAACTACGCCAAACATCACATTATTTATTAATGTTAAGGAAACATGAGGTAGGAATAGATTTCTATTCTTTGACAAGGAAAAAAACAAAAGCATTCATGTTAAATCAATTAGTCGAACCATGTTAACTTGACTTTGACTTTTAATAGGATTGTTTTATTTTCTTTCTTTCAGGGGCTGTTTGGCAATCCAGGAAATTGGTTCAGAACCAATTTGTCTGTCTAATTTTTATTTAACAAGTTTATAACTGAACTATTTTCAGTTACAGTTTGTTTGTCTGAAAATGGGTTCTGTTCTAGTTTTTTTTTGGATGATGTTTCGTTCACAATATACTTAAATCACCTAATTTAAATTCATAAACCAGAACAGCATAAAATTAATTGATACATCAAAACTTCAAAGTTTAGAAGCACATGTAAATAAATAAAAAATTATAAAAAATATTATTTCAATAAATAAAATATTTCATACAAGTAATTCTTAAATCCATAATTAATTGCATAGCCTTTATGTTATTTGGATTTTTCTATACTTGGATTTGCTTGAATACTAACATCATGACACATCATTAAAATATATATCATGTATCAAGCATATGAAAAACCAAGCACGTTGACCTATTTGAAAGTGATTTCACAAGCATTTTTAACTTCAAATAATAATATATGTTAACACATGGACATGTCTATATTAGATAATAACTACTTATATAATGCATTGATAGGGAGCAATAAATCAAACACTTCAAAAACAACATATCAAAAAGAATGTAAATTAAACACTTTATTATTGTTATTTTTGGTTAAATTTTTCTACATTAAAATCTGATATGGTTTTTTCTTTCTTTTAATGCTATTTGGTTTATATTATTTTGTAGTTGAAATTTCTTTTATAAATTTAACTGTTTTTCTCTTTTTATTCAAAGAAAAATTTTAAAAATTACAATTGAATAATTAAAATAGTTTTTTTTTTTAAAATTGGTTTGCCAAAGCTACATTGTGAAGAAGTAAAAACTTATTACCGTACCAAAAAAAAAAGAGATAATGACTTAAAAAAAGTGGAGTGGTGTAATATTGATGGTGAGAAGCAAGGACAACTGACAGGGGAGGCTCCTAGCTTTATGAAGTTATTTGGTTTTTGTGCAAACCAACATTCTGCTGGAACACACAGGGACTGCCTTTTCTTCCAAATTAGAATAAAGTTGAACTAAATTTGCAGTTTCACCGGGCTTACCAAACACGGACCAAGCAATTGGACCAATAGTGTAGCCGGTAGATCCGGTTTTCAGCAATTGCCAAACAGCCCCTCAGCCACTCATCATTACAGGGAACCCTACCACAGAAAGCGCAAATTAAAAAAAAAAAATGCACCTGTGAGTATTAGAGCACTAACCAGTAACCACACCCTTCCCACAAGAAAGAAAAAAAAAAAAAACATGTAAACTTTGTAGGCATCAGTGGAACTGAAACTCGAACAAGGACGAAAGTTCGTACTTGAACCTCTGCCTGGTTCCCCCATTGGTAGAATTAGAGAGTATATGCGCATGGTCCAGAGTTTCAGACACTAGAGAGGAGGTTTCAGCCTTCTTCAGGCCATGCAGAAACAAAAAACAATTAATGCAATTTTGGAAGCTCGAGTTGAATGAGGAACGACATGTACGTAAGACTGCATTTAATGCATGCATGTGGCATCTGGCTGAATACAAAGAGAGGTGGGGATGCTTTCTAGTTTCTACCTAACAATGATGAGTAAGAGATGATTAGCCCAAAACAACAGGACAACTTTATTAGTCTTTTTGTCATATTCTATTTGACTTTCACTTGTCTTTAGTCAATTTTTGTTTAAACAACTCGTGTGTGAAGAATGGGGACAGGATTACTTGAAGGGTGCATAAGTTATTCTACAATTTGTTTTATGCTCATTTGGTCTCAGGGTGGGGTGGTACACTAGTGTTCATGTAGCTTCAAAAATAACAAATTGAAGATGGATTTGACCCATTTTCAGTCATGTGCAAAATATAAGGTATAAATATCTATTAATATGAAGAGACGAACTGATCCAATTTTCAAAATTTTCAAATAAGCTCTTATAATTTGAATCCTTTCAATACAGTCCAGGGTATAAAAAACTTTGGTAACACCCAAACAAACTACACTCTTTGGAAGTGAATAGTAGGGCCAGAAGTGATGAATGGTAATGCACCCTTCCAAAGGTTAGGGCTATTACATTAGTCATTCATGCTTGACTCTAGATTATTACATTTTTTTCCCTAAAAAAACCATTTGAATACGCTTATAAAATAAATGAGTTAAAGTTTAGATCTTAGTTTTAAACTTCGAAGTTTATGGAATCAAATTTGAATAGAATACTATACATAAGCTAATTAATATATTTTAAAAAACTAAAAATTGCATTTGTTCAAACTGGAATCAAATCACCCATTTAAACTTGCTCATCAAATAAACGAGTCGAACTAAAATCAATTTTTTTTTTTTTTTCAACTCATTAATTTATTAAGCAGAGCATTTACAACCTTACACAGGCACAACTGCTTGGTTTAAGTCGGCTTTTGGTCATTTGGAGAGACCATTCAATTAAAATTGGGTTAAATTCAAGTTAGTCTCGAAACACACTTGAACCAAATCCAATCTAAGTTTATAGCCTTTTCCGCAGGTTGTTAGGATTATACCTATTTTAATGGTCTTTTAATTGTTTTACACCTTTGCTATATATTTTGAATAATTGACTTGAAGAGTAAGGTTTGAATTAAGCGTCGTGTAACGTACAACTCAAGTTAGGTAGCTTAGGGCGGGCGCACAAACCAGACTAATCCAACCCAATAAGCCTTAAAGACCACCCTTTGCTAGTTCTAATCAGTATATTCATAATAAGTTCTTTCAATAATTCTCCAAATACAGCGACTTGATTTAATAAACTCTTTAGAATATAGAATATAGAGAGAGCATCTTTAAAATGATGTTAAAACTTATCATATGCATATGCCTTCTGGTTATACTGATTTAGGAACCATCCAACAGTGGCCAAAATCCAGTGGTCGTAAACCAAAATGAGAAGAGATAAGCAAACCGTACATAAGGAACTTCCCCTAAATTCAGCTCCTTGAACCAGAATGTTGCTCTCAGAACCTATTTTCCTGATCAGAAAAGGGCTAATAATTCTGGTTTATATTTGACTCCTTTTCATAACCCGTTGATGGAAATTCGCTACAGATGACAAAACTCTTCTCCAACTGCCCTCCCCGGAACAGGAGGTGAAAACCAAAACTCTTAACAAGGGTCTTTTGTAGGCTCCCGTACCTGAGGGCCTCGCGTCTGTATTTACATCATGCTTGTTGGATCTTGTTGGATTCCCTATTACAACATTCAATATTTGAGCATCATTAGAACTTGATCACAGTTTTAAACAACCTCGAGTAAAAAATTCAGGAATTTCTTCTGGGAAAAAAACAAAACACCCAAATAGATTTTAAATTCAAACATTCAAAATTTGCTTAAGAAAAAGACGAGTTGAGAAGGAAAAATTTAACTAAAATTTAGGGATCAGCAATTGACTGGATGGTTGTGTCTTGCCAGGCATATATGCCTGGCACAAGGAATAATTTTTCTATACATGTACTACACATACACAAGAACACACAAGATGTACTGATGAATTTTAAATTCAGGTATCGTATTGGACTAACTTGATCATTGGAGCCTCTGAAGCAATTTCTCCACCATAATTCTCTGCTGCACCCCACTCAAAGACTCTGAATTCATGATTGCATTTGCCACAAGGATGACTGTTGAAGGGGAAGCAGCATTCACCTAGTACTCATTAAGAAATTTTTAAGATTATTAAGAATTTTAATTTCAAATAGAAAAGGAACAAAATTTCCA
>JAESVK010001301.1:6926598-6960594 GCA_017140935.1 Hamamelis virginiana
ATTTTAATTTCAAATAGAAAAGGAACAAAATTTCCAGAAACATGGTTGCACCAGAAATCACGTCACAACTGAGCTCTAACTCAGGTGGAAGAGGCTATCAAGCCTCTAGCAAGAAAAGATCATAATTACAAGGCCACAAGCGCAAAATAACAGTGATACTAATTACACATTGGAAATGGGGGACCACTTAAATAAGTGTAATAAAGAAGCGCATCAAGAATAATACCCAAACCCGGCCATTTAAACCAACAGCTATCTCAAAGGAGAGCTTCTTCCCAAGAGCCTCAAGAACCGGACATGTTGGGGAACTCAGCAACCTAAAAGATGAAAATGAGAGGCCCGTTATCTTTGCTGAAAAGATATTTTCAATCTCCATAACTGCGATATACATTGTGCTATTCAGATGAGTGGTTTTGTAATAAATTGAAAAAGGGCAAAAATCTCACATTCGTGATAGACCAGTAGAAGATTCAAACATGTAGCCATCTTTAAGGGGGCCAAACTCTGCTGCTTTCCCATTGGCTATGAAACACAGGGGCAAGGTCTTCAAGGTTAGGCCACAAAAATGGTTCATATAGTTTAAATAACCAAGAACTGTACAAGCAACTTAAAAAAAAGGTCATATATATTTGAGGTATTCATACTTTGGTTAAAAGTCCAAATAGACTAACCATCAGTGCATGACAACTCAGGATTCATGCCAGTGTTTGCCTTAACAACCCGCACATACAACAAAGTGCCTGCCTGCAATAAGAATCACATCACAAGATGAATTCTACAACAACTTTGTACAGCGCGCTCAATCAAAGAAAAGTAAATTATGTATGAAGTTAAATAAATTCAGGGAAATAAGCAGTGAATGGAACACAAACTAATGAGGTTCAAAGGATTCCACAATAATAGATCACTGATACACCCTAAAGTCAATTACTTACAAGAGAAGCACACTTGGGTACAAAACAACAATTCACACACGACTACACGAGTACTATTGGCACCATTTGTTAAAAAGGAACATGAAAGCAGGAGAAAAGAGTGTATCAATGTTATTAGATAGATTAAAAATGAGTATAGCGAAAAATGTAGCATATGCTGTTATGGTTGTAATGTTGATTTTGAAGAACAAATAGGCACACATCATTAACCAAATATGTACTGGTCTTTATAAATAAAAAGGGACAGGATCAAGTTTGAAAATTGAGGTAGTTGCAAAGAAAAATGGAGGTATCATCCACACCACTCATAATAAGTGGGATAGAACTTGTTTGAGATGTGATTGTAACCTCAATATAATGGCGAGAGTCATTCATTGAACAAGGATAGAACAAGATGCAATTGTTTTGATTTCAGACTATGCCTCTATTGAACTCAAAGAGTGAGGAAGCACAAGGTCACAATGTTCGACACCTAAAACTGTCAGCCACCACAAAGGAGGATGTGTGGAATCTTCTGAATATGGAAGCTACAACTACTTGGTAATTTAGGCTAATACAATAGGTTGTGTCTTTTGTTAAGAGTTATAGGCTACAACCATTGAAAGTTCTATTTTCATGAATTAGAAAATGGCTCAAATTACCAGTTGCCAGAGAAAAAAAAAAAGTAAAACAAGTGGAGGAAAAAGAGAAGAATAATTCTTCTCATACAGTTACATATGACCAATAAAAGTAATATTACAATTGATTTGCCCCAGCCTTCAGTTGACTTGCCCCTTCAAGTAAAATTCTCTCATACTAATTGTTTTTTCCTTGACAATCAAATAATTCATTTGCAACTTATATTCCTTTCCAATGAAGCAGATTCAACAATTCAATCATATGGAACATAACTATGCATTGAGATGACTAGATGAGATGTGATTATCAAAAGAATCTTTGGATAGCGCACAAATTAATACTGCAAAGTACTCAATTGGCAATCAATAAAACAAAATAGAGCACTGCAAAAGAATGGAATAAACATGACAAGGTGTTGTAGGAATCACACCTCAAATTTTGGTATGTTTCTCCTAGTTCCTCCTTCAAATGCAAGTACAGGTAAAAATGCCAATGCAGACCCTTTTATGTCCACGAGAAAGTTCTGTAAATGAAATGCACAAAGAGAAGTATTTAAAGTTCACACAATCACATAAATTTTGAGATTATGTATAAGAAAAACGTTAATACCAGCAATGTACATTGTCATACTGTAGATTTAACAACTGGTACAAGGACATTGTAAAAAAATTTCAAAGTGGTGTGATAAATATGATGGCTAATATCTCATATCATCGCCATCTATATTCCCAGGTTGCACAATGAAAATCAGCGACCAGCAGATTGCTGGCAGATAAACAGTAAATGATTAAAAAGCTTTCTATATGGAAGATAGAACACATGCTTTTTGGTTTGACTTATTTATATTATATGCATGAAACTATAAAATCATATGCTGATAATCATGATTTCAATCATAAAGAGAACTAACCTACTATACGCATGAGAACCTGATAACTAATCTTTTCTGCATCAAACAAAAATTAACCATCTATCTTCCTAACTAGCACCGCAGAAATCATTTACCAGCAGAATGCTGGCAGATTAATAATGAACAAATAATAGCTTGTCTATTGGAAGGTAGGAGGGATAAGCTTATTTAGATCACTTACCTATAACATTATGAGCTAACACTACATGTGTGATGGGTTTTCCTTTAAATCTATAAATGAAGAAATAGTTGAAACATTATCTTAAATAGCAAAATTTTGACCAAGTCTTTCTAGTTATAATTAATAGCCTCAAGGGGATTAAGAAACTACATGAGTATCATAATGGCGTCTATGAGGACTGAGGAGCAAATACTGCATTTTTGAATTCCTATTATGTTATGGTCTCTGCATTCTTTTAAAAACTCTCTACTCTATTAGGTTTCAAGCTTGCCTTAAAGAGAAGGGATAAAAATAAAAAATAAAAAATAAAGAACGCATTATAAATTTCATGAAGCACTAGAATATTTAAAAATGGAAAGAACCAAGCTTCGGAACATGCATCCCCGATCGAAAATTGCTAAGGCATCACTGCTTTATGGTACACTTGGTCTGTATCTCTTTAAAGTAATTTCTAACATTATGATAGAAGACACAAAACAATAAACAGTAAGCTCCTGAGGATACATCAAAAAGTTGAAGTTGGTTTTCTGTAGAAACAATCTAAAGTGATTCTGCTTAAAGTTTTCCATCTTCAATAGGGAACACCACTTCATGATGTTGGTTTTCTGTAGAAACAATCTAAAGTGTTTTTGTTTAAAGTTTTCCATCTTCAATAGGGAACACCACCCTCACCCCCCCAAAACAAAAAAGGAGACATACAGAAAAATCTTTAGAAGCTTTGAAAGATGATCCTCTTTAAACTTCCCATGAAGTAAGAAAAGGCCAGAATACTTGTAGAGGATGATGTCCTTTGTGCTTTTGTATGTTATTTGGAAGGAGAAATATCAAACTTGGAGACTGTAAACCATTAAGTCATTTTAAGTTATGTTCTATTAGAAAGAAAATTTCATCTAGGTTATAGAATCTTGTGTAAGAGCTGTAAATGATTTCATAAGGATTCCAATTATCATTTTTAGGGATGATTAGCCGAAGTAGTAATTTGATACTCTAATTTCATGCTATTCTGTTGGCTTCCTTGTTTATAGAGAATTGTGATCATGATCATTCTGCATCTGTCAACAATAGGAACCTTTCCTTGGAATCAACCGTGCAATCATACAAAAGGAGTTGTGTCAATATGCATTTCCATGTTTAAAAAAAATAATTATTTATCACAGTCCTCGAAATATTAGGATACCTTTTATTTTTAGAGATATATGAATCTTTATAATCACTTCTTGCAGTGCAGAAATGCATAGGCACAGAGTTATATAGTATGTATGGCTAGTAATGAAGGAACTCCAATTTCAATCAGCAACTAAGATGAAAAAGGAAGACGGTTTAAATAAAACTCACACTCAAAATTTAATAACACTAAACTCCATTATATCATTGAAATACTTTTAAAAAAAGGGCTTACATCTGCTTTAGAGTCTACCACAATTCCAAGAATAGTATCCTCCACGCAAGGTACATACTATAAAAGAATATCCAAACAAAACTTCAGTATTCATATGCAAAAACTACAAACAAATAAAACATATAATGCCAAATAAGACAATAAAACAAATAAACACTTAAAAGACATAAAATTTTTACTTGTAAGAAGTTGTTTGTATCTAGATAATTACCAAATGTTTGTTTTCCATTTTCCTGGCTTCCATAAATTTTTTTGGGGGGTTTTAGATCAGCAACATGAAAAGTTACCAGAGAGAACCTTCTTTTTTTGAAGACTAAGCAAGAACCAATTTGACATCTGAGGTCAACGTAACAAACTATATTAGCATCTCTCCTCAGACCCAAAATTGATTCTCTCTTGGCTCAGCACTGTAGCCTTTTATACCATCAAATATGACTTTCTTCCTTATCAAAAGAAAATCTAGCACAATCTGTGCATATAAGGAAGCCAGGGACAGTACATAGACTATTGCACACAAGTATTCATGGATAAACATAAAATTAAGAGAAATCTGAGATGATACAAAGAACGCTCAAAATGTATATATGTAATGGGGGAGATAAAACTCAGTAAGTTTATACTTCCCAAAGCACTGACCCAAAAGACATCATTTTGTTTCATTTTTTCATTTTTTAAAAGCAACTTGCACCTGTTACTCACTCTTTTTTGGGAGCTTTCAACCCAATATTTGTTTGGCTTTGAGACCCTTAGCTTCCCAGCTTTCATTACAGAAATAGTATCGCAATCCTGAAAAAATAGGGTGCTCAAGATGAATTTAAAGATCCTCTCGGTAATACGAATTTGAAACAACACATACAAGTAAAAATAAAAACTTTGAGTTTTAAGGAAAAAGAGAGCCCAAGGGAACACAATTAAAGAATGAGAATCCAGAAATCTCCAAATCAAATGACTCCTACCGTAAAAGCTACCATTCATTGTGCAGCTGGGTGATCGATTATGAAGAACGGATTATATGACCCATCTAACTTTTATTGTCAAAATAATGATTATGCAATTGTGATAACTCTGTCGGAAAATAAATTAGGGACTTAATATGTTAGGTCAGTGTGTGCATGGGTGTTATATTGGCCAATTTATGAATGGAGTGATTTAACCTTTTTCCACTTTATACATCTATTCAGTTACAAATAGATGTATTTCACCCTTCCTCCTCTTCTTCTTTGCTTACTAGATCACAACAATGACATGTATCAAAGCTATGATCTGACTAGTTCAATGTTGCTCTATTTCATCCTAAACTTGTAAAATGTTATTCATAAAGGAGTCACAAACAAGTATTCTATAACAGTCAATAATCCAAAGAAAGGAAAGGATTTAAAGGACTCGGAATCTATTGCTAATGTCAATACTTATATTATTGAGCTCATGAAAGCAATTGTATGGATTATGGACTCTAAAGGCCTTCTAGGGTTTTTGCCACCTGGCTCAACTTGATTTCTTGAGTGCATTGATTTAGTTTGTTTATGTGTTTTAAGTTGGTTTAATATTTTTACATTAATATTTATCAAGGATCATGATTTTCGATTTTTATGAAGAATCTAAAAATTGTTGTTGTTTTAAACGTTTTCATTGATTCACAAAGTAAGGGAACTATTGATAATATTTTACTATTTGTGAGAATAATATGAAGGATTATCAGAGTATTGAGGGGTTTCATCTGGCTTTTCTCCCCTTTATTGTGCTAGCCAACCCATATTGACAAATTTGCTTCAGTTGTGCAACTGGAGGTCCATTTTTTAGGTTAAAATTATCCTAATCAGACCTCCCTCCCTAACCTTACATGGTAGAGGTGTTGTAATGTCATAACATCATAACATCAAACTTTTGAAGATTTAGTAAATATCATTCATTAGATTCCAACACATATATCATTTCTCACTTTTGCTAACCATTTTATTTTGAGCCTTCCTTTTACCCTTTTAAGACCTTTGACTTGAATTAAGTCACCCTTTGACACTAGCGTACTCCTAAGTCTACTTTGCACATGACCAAACCAACTGAGACTCCTAGCTTTTGATAAATGCATCCATTTCTTATTTTATCTTCCTTGTATTACCACTTAATATCCTCATTTCGGTTACACTTGTTTTTTGGACATGTTATTTCTTAATTACCTCACATTTATTAAAGCATAGCTAGTCTTATAGTCATCTTGTAAAATATTTCCTTTTAACTTGATATGTATTCTACCTTTAACCACTAATCCATCTTAAATTTTTTTCTTTACAAATTTGTTTGCCAGATCTTCTTTACTCCTCATTCTCGTGCCTTTGGAACAAAGCCAGGATGTGCTGGCAATTTCTTCAGCATATTTTCTGTTTGAGGGTTGTTTTATGTTGGAAACTGATGTTTCTCTTCAATACTGAGCTGCTTGAAATTCTACAGGAATGGTGCTTTATCTTGTTTCCATTAATAGCCAGTTAATTGTATTATTTCTTTATAGTAGTTGTATACTTGTATGCTACTGATTGTTCTAAGCTAGTGTTTCTTTGGCCACAATCTTGTTACAAAAGTGCTATCTCAATCAACTGTGGTCTTGTTAACTAGGTTTCAAGATTGGTTAAGTATCTGCAGTTGCTTTGGTAACATCTAGGTGAATTCGTTATTTTTTAAAATACATACATTATAATTAATAATGGTCTCTCCATTTTGCTTTTAGCAAATATATGGGTAGCCCTATTCTGACTAATTCTTTTGCCGCATCCACCCACATCGCCCCTTTTCAATGACAAACCTCACAGCATAAATAAAAGAATGAAGCAAAACAAAGTAATAATAATAATAATAACAACAACAATAACAACACAACAAAACCAACAAGAACAAAATATTAACTAAAACAAATACAATTGCGGTAATAATAGTCCTTCAAATCTAAACTCGGTTTGGGGACCATCTCAGCCGCCCAGCCTCCACTCCTGAATGCCCCATTGACAATGATCAATGAAGGATTTGTAAAAAAATATGTATGTCTATATATAAAAGTATATATGTGCATGCGTACATTAACAAACCAAAATTAAGTGTACATAATGGGCTTTACGAAGTCCAAAGTTAATCTTAAATCCTATAATAAGCACAGTAAGATTTAGAAAACACAAAAAAACCCTGAATTGCAACAATGAAAAATATAGGATTAATCAAAACCCTAAAGACAAACCTGGTGAAGACCGCCTCCGAGTTTGATGGTCTGGTTAGCCATGGTTGATAAATCAAGTACCACGTCTCCTGGAACCTATACATACGCAATAAACAAGCACACAAATATATAAATTACAGAAAAAAATGGCTATAAAATGTACAGTAAGGAAAAGCAGAGAAAGAGAGAGGAAAGCACTCACGACTAATTGATCGACGAAGCTCGTCGCCGAAGCCGAAACCCTATCTTCCATCTTCATAGATTAGCGCAAAAGTGCTTCTGCGAAGAATTAGCGACTGGAAGCGATTTATAGTCGCGAGCACGTGGAGAGGAAGCAGAGGAGTAACGCGGGAAAGGGAGTAGGGGTTTGGACTCCAGAGGATGTTTTGGCCATTCTATATTCGTATGTTGCCATTTGTGTTAGAACTTGGTGTGTTTGGCTGCCACGAAATCATTCCCAAGTTATGGACTAGGATTTTCTTGCACCGCTTAAAAGATTACTTAAATCCAAATTAGTGGAGTGATGAATTTGTTCACACTAACTTCAATCTTGGTATAAGAAAATTGATCATTTAAATGCGTTTTTCATATTTATATTATTACGAACACACGATCATAGTTGGTGTCTGCATTTTCATACACTCTTGTATTTATATCTTTATTGTATAAGATTCAGTTCGTCTTAAGTGCCGGTCTTCAAAGGCATTTCCTCTCTTATTCTCTTCTCTCCTTAATTCACACTTTTTTATCTCTTTCTTATTGGTTCATGGCATATTTTATTTTATTTTATTTCATATTTGATTTTATTTTATTCCCCACTTTTGATTTTCCATTTATATCAAATTAGGGCTTCATCATATGGTTTATATTTTCATTAAAAAAAAATTTCAATTTTTCTCTCCACATCAGTTGTTCCTGCATGAATTTCATATCAATGCTAGGATTTATTTTTCTTCTTCTCTCTATATTTTTTTAAACTAATTCTTCTTCTTTCCACAGATCACGTTACAGGTATGTTCTTCTTCTCTGTCTCTATAATAAAGATGTTTTTTTTTTTTGTTAATTTTAACTTGCTTCTTCTTTTTCTCTCTTTCTTTTTCTATATCTATATTTTTTTTTTTCAGTTCTGATACCATAAATTATTTTCACTGCACGTTACTGCTTCTTGGTATCTTCTTCCCTTGCCAACCAATCCAAGTATTCGTCTCCTCTTCTTCTTCTTCTTTCTCTATTTCTATATATGTTGTCTTTTTTTTTTTTAGTTTCTTCACTGCATGCTATTTCTTGGTATCTTATTCTCTATCTCTATAATAATATTTGGTTTTTTAGTTAAAGATGTAGTTCTTGAAATTTTATAAAAAGAAAAAAAAAAAGATTTATTTGGAGATTTAGCTCAGAGTATAAATGAATACTATATTTTTTAGATTATAAGATCATCTTCAATTTACAATGGAAGTGACATGGTTGTATTTAAAAAATATTTTTATTTTTCCTTATATTTTTTCTTATAAAATGGATTTTTAGAAAGTTAGCAAGTAGTATTTGATATTTTAGAATTAAAACTGTTCATACTTGGTAATGGATGAAATTAATGATGAATTTAGATCATAGGGTTAGGTTTTTATAATTGCCGCACATCGCGCTGGATGACTACTAGTATATATATATATATATTATATAATATATAGAGCAGTTTTCTATGCTGATGTGGCGGCTCTAGAATGCTTCTCCCCTTCATTCTCTTCTCTCCTTAATTCTCTCTTTTTCTTCATTCTCATTGGTTGAGCTTATTTTATTTAATTTTATAAAAATCTCAATACCAAACTGATAATATAAGAGACTATTCTTATCTTAACTGATAATTCTTATTGATAATTCTTATCTGCCAATTCTTATCTTAACTGATAATTCTTATTGATAATTCTTATCTTAACTGATAATTCTTATTGATAATTTCAAACTCCACATCAAATACGCCTTCCCTTTTCCTTCCATATAACACCATCCTCCATCACGTTTTAGAGAGAGAAGCTAGCAGTGCAGCAGATTCTAGCAGATTCCATTAATGGACAGTGCAGCAGATTCTTGAATAAAATAAGCTCTTGAATAGAGGATTCAGCTACAGCGTATGTAGCGGGACTGCGAGACGTCGTAGCAGGTCGAAGGTCTGCTCTATATATTATATAATATATTATACTCTGTTATACAGGAAGTTGACATTTATCTAAATTAGTTGGATATTAAAAAGGAACATAATTATATAAGGCGAGGGGAGATTTGCTAAAACAAGCATAAGGACACATATTCTGAATACCCCACCCATGGAAAGTTGCATTATTGAGTTTGTGGTACATTTACACCACCAGAACTTTTAGGGTTTCAATTAGTCACGTATATATTCTGAATACCCCCCACCCTCTAGGGCACAACCCTTCACTGCCTCATCAGGGGTTTAAATAGCTTTGAATTAAAGGGATTCAAAGTTGGTTGTTGATAAAGTTTTTCTATATGACAAGCGTCCAGGGAAGCTATTAGGGCACCTGATGTTATTGAGGGAATTGGGCATAGCAGTGTTGGCAGGAATTTTCCTATTGGTTATAGTATCCTGTACCCAAAAAAAATGGTATATATCACATGTGCCTTATTTTATTTATTTATTTACTTTTGCCTAACAATAGAAAATATATCTTACTTTAATTTCCTGAATATTAACAAATGTATATTAACGTGCTTCTATATGCTCAAATCTTAATACTCTCTCTTGAAAATAAGGTACGGATGCCACAATATTTTAGTGCATCACCCTAATTTTCAAGTGTTAACGATTAAGAAAATGGTTGATCGATTGATAATTAAAATGAATTAGTGGCAAGATCCAATAATTTAAACATTTCAATTAAATAAGTTAATGGCATGAGTTACTTGGTAATCAACTTCTAATTAGCTTATTTTTCCGAATGATATAAATTTATATGTTCAAATCTGAAATTTCTTTTATAAAAACGAAAATACATACCACTAGATTAACAGGTCATCGAGGGTTTCTAATTACCTAATTGGTGAGGCAATAGTCAATAACCACTCCAAGAGGACGACTAGCCACAAGAGGATCAATGGTGCGCGATGGAAGGAAGATATAATAATGAAAAAATCATCTCACTGGATGAAAGTTGCAAGTTTCTAGTGGTCCGGAAAGATGAGGAAACATGAATTGAGCAAGTAGGGTATGGCATAATGGCTGTGGTTGGAAGGAAAATGACATTGCATGTTGGGTGACCTCTCAATGCCATTAGCTCACCTAATTAATATATAACGAATTCATTGCAACAATTTATTAGAAGTAAACTTATGATTTGATTCTAAAATCTTATGGAGTTTAATATATATATATATATATATATATATATATATATATATATAAGATAAGAGACTCCACTTCAACCTTTTCACAAGTGAAACAGCATTATATGAATGAGTTATGAACCAATATAATTTAAGATATAACGGCATGCTTGGACAACCCATTTCTATTGAATTGCTCCATTTTGTTTGATATATCATTTTCTGCACAAACCGATCATCCTAAATGGGCCATTCCAGCAATTGCAAGTCATCTTCATCATAATTAATATTACTCATCTAAATTGAAGTCTTCATTCAGTATACTATTAGGTATAACCTGGAAATGGTGTCCAGTGAAACAAACTTTTTAATGGCAAGTATCCCTCCTGTAATGATTTTGGCAAAGGGGAATGAGGGCCATTGTCTTTTCTAACTACATTGCTAAAGTTAGACACGTTATATAATAGACTTTAATGAGGACGCAGGGGAATAGATAGAAACTTCACATTTGATTGATTTAAAATTAATAAGGCATTTTTATATCTTTCTTGGTAGCATTTGGTGCACCTTCATGAATGTAAAACTTCACATTTGATTGATATAAAATTAATAAGGCATTTTTATATCCTCCTAATTAATTATATATTGTTCAATCCTTATATAGTATGTACGGTGCATATTGCATAAATATATACACTGATAATAGAATATCTATTATGTATTTTATATGCTCTCAATTCAAATAATTTAAAAAATATGGTTGGGATTTTTTTATTCCCTTAGATTATACTCCCTTGTCATTTGAAATAGATAAGTTTTGGTCAACTTATTTTTTGGTGAGGTTCTCCGTCAATATCACCTTTAGTTCATGCGAGTTACCACTTAAATCATCTTCCTTTCTAGCCTTATCCAGATAGAGAATTATACATTTAAATTTTCTTCTTTAACCTTTTCTCCATTGACAAAGATAGCTAACAATAACAATAACTACTATGATTTTAATGTCACGGACCACCAATGAGGACAAGAGATAATACTGTCTAACACCCCCCTCCGGAACAGCATACCCGTAGTACATTGGGAACTTCTCAGCCATTTTCACAAATGAATTAGGGTGTTAATGAAGCCATCACATAATTGAGTTAGGTATCCTGTTAATATATGTACACATCAATCAACTTGTCTTGAAGATGTTGGTGATTGATTTCTACAAACCAACAATCCCATTAGGTGCCTCATGGCCCGGGACCGTCTAAAATCGTTATTAAGTTATGAAGAGTGTTTGCGATTGATTTCTACACATCAACACTCGCATTAAGTGCCTCGTGGGGGACCGTCTAAAATCGTTATGAAGTTAAATATATTAATATAGGACATTAATACTTCTAGGTTTGGCACTTTTTTATTTCTCAATCTTTTGCACCCAAAAGGTAGACGTGTGAATTTTGATTTATAGTTTATAATTTATCTATTCATCTATTTTTTTGTTAAATAATCCTAAAATTAAGATTTATGTGGTTAAATAATTCTAAAACTATAGAAAAAGTTAACATCAATATGTTAAATCGATGGTTAAATAATCCAAAAACCATAAGTTCTATGAATGTTTTATTTTTTATTTTTCGAAAGAATATCTTATATTATGGTTACAACAAGAAATACAATTGCGAGATTGAAGTGTTAATAATTTCTCATTTCATATGATATTTATTCATTCAACTACTTTTGTGGGATTAGATTGCTTTTAAAATATCTCAAAGTAATTAATTTATACTTTTATATTTATTTATTTATTTATTAATAAATTTTATACTTCATTTTTTTAATACTATTATGTTATAATTAAATATTTTTTATATTTCATATTCTTTTTTCTTCGGGTAGATAAGAATACATATTCTTGGAAATACTACTTATAATCCTTATGATAGCATTTGCATATGTATTTTATAATGCCAGGAATGAGTATTCATAAAGTAATCCTCCCAATCAATGCATATGGGATCGAAGTAAGTCACACCTCCACCTCTATATTGCCCGCCTCTATCTCTCTAGCTGCCATTCTCAACTTTTCTATGTTCGTGTCATCAAAGCTTCATGCCAAAAACAAATTTGTTAGCACTTAGCAATGAAAATCTATTTATCTACAGTGTAATGGATGCCATAGAGCTCTCCATTGAATACTATTCTTATTACAATTATTCACACTATCCTAAATTATTATTTGAATATAAAATGGTATGTTACCTATTAAATCAAAATATTATAAATATAATACTAAAATTAATACCTAATTATTTAGGTTAAAGTAAGTAAACTTAACTACTTGGATATTATTTGAAAATATGATTTTTCTCATTTTTCTAATTTTCCTTCTTATTTTTATTTTGTCAAAGAGTGGTTCTACAGTTATATTTTTTCTTATTTTTCTCATTTCTTATTTTTTTGGCACAGATAGAATTCAATGGTTAGTAATTAGTCAATTAGTAGAGAGAGGGGACACCGCATTATGGGAATTGTGGGGCGCCATGAAAATACAAGTTTTCTACATCAAGCTAACCTCCACACAAGTCTCGCATTCGGCAAGGTTCGAACCGTAGCCCCTGTTGGTATTTTTTTTTCATTTTCTTTTTTATACTTCTTCGGTCAAATATGTGGTTGTTGGAATTAAAAAAAAAAAAAAAAAGAGAAGGAAAAAATAATAATAATAATAACTTTCTTTAGAGATTTAGCTCGGATTAGTGGATACTATATTCTTTTTTTTTTTCCCTTTTTCGAAGATAGGATACTATATATATTCTTTAGACTATAAGATCATCTTAATTTAAAATGGAAGTGATGTGGTTGCATTCAAAAATTATTTTTAATTTTCTTTTTGCTTCTCTTATAGAATGATTGAGTTTTTAGAAGGTTAGTCAATTGTATTTGAGATTTTAGAACTAAGACAGTTGATAGTAGATTAAATGATGAATTTGGTTCATAAGGTCTGGTATTAGTGATTGCCGCGCATCGTGCGGGATGGCTACTAGTATATATATATATCCAAGTTCAATATTTTCAAAGGCACATTTAGGACTCATTTTGAAATGAGATAGTGTTGGGCCATAAATATAAAAATATTTAATATTTATGGTTGGTGGGCTAATATAACTGGTTCAAAAATACAGCCCAAAGTAAATAAATAGATACAAAAAGGGAATAGGCAGGTTGTTGGGTTAATTTAAAATTTATTGTGAACTTTGTAAGATAGGTGGATGCCCATCTCATTTAATACTTATGGGAACTTTGCAACATGGACAAGGTAAATAATTCATCTCGTAGGTGGATGCCCACTTCACTTGATACTTGTGGAAACTTTGCAATACGGATGAGGTAAATAATTCATCTCACTCAGAAAAGCACCAAAGGTATAAGAAGATAAAAAAGAAGGGGGTCCCACCAATTACTAATTTATCATCCTAATTGCGCGCGCGCTCTCTCTCTATATATATATATATATATATGTGCGCGCGCATACCAGTGATATGAAAGAATGAAAATTAAGTATAGAGAATAAAAGATTCAAAAGATTAAAGATAAAAAATAGAAAAGTAAAGCCAGAAAGAGAGAGAGCCAGAAAAATTGAGTGTATATTTTGTAAGACTTTTATCAATAGTAAAATTTGTGCTTTTACTTTAATTTTCACAACAAAATTCTAGTTATATCTAATTTTGACCAAGTCAAAATTGAAGATATGATGAGATAGGATGTTAGAGATACAAAAGCACCAGGAGCTCCTAACGTGGGAGGGGTTTTCTACTTTCTTGGCAAGTAATATATAGTAGAAATAGCTGCCTATTTTTTATGGAACTCATGGCATGGAATAAGCAACTAACAGGTTAGTGGCATAACACACAACAAGCTAGTAGAGAATGTGATTATCCAATAATCCTTAAACAAGAGTGGGCAACAAGCTATGTTCCAACAATTTTTCTCTATAAATAGTAGATGAAGGGAACAGAAGAACACAACTCAACGTCAACACGCTATATTCCAACAATTTTTCTCTATAAATAGTAGATGAAGGGAACAGAAGAACACAACTCAACATCAACGCCAAACTACTGCTAGTTTTCAATTTATCTAGCTTTCAATTCTTGTATTGCTTTCCATTCTATAGTTGTAATTCTTTATTTCATTAGTAATTTCTTTCATTCAATAGCTTACTTTAATTTCATAACTTAACTTGCTTTTAATTCATAAATTAGATTGCTTTACATTCATAATTTAGGTTGCTTTCAATTCATTGCAATTTATTTTATTTTAGTTAAAGTTCTATTGATCATTCATAGGCAAAGAAGAACTCCAGTGGAGGGAAGAACCCCAATTTTTTCACAATCGCATGTCGTTTCATCCAATCAAGACTTTCAAGGTAACTTGTAAATTAATTGAAAATCAATTTGATTGATTTCTTGGCTTTATTATAATTAACTGGCTTTCTTCTAATTAACCGGCATTTGGGATAAAAAAAAATGGATTCAATTTGAACCAATTTGATTCTGACACGTGCGCACTGCACAAAAACCAATATATATGCAGACAGGTAGCTGAAAAATATATTGAAGCATTAAATTTGGGGGAATAACCTTCTTCGACCCCGGGACATATATCTTAGAGTGTGTTTTTACACTCCAAAGGTCTGGTCGGGAGTCTTAATCTATTGTTTATAATTTATCTTCTTCTTTTTTGTTAAAATAATTTATCTTTTTTAATGTTAAATAATCATGGTTAATGTAGTTAAATAATCCAAAATAGAGCCTTTTAAATTCATAGTTAAATAATCCCAAATTTATGGATTGTGTGAATGTTTTATATTGTGGTCACACCATAAAAGATAATTGTGAGTTTATAGTTATGATTATCTTTGCATGTGTTTTATTTATTTATTCAACTATATTTGTGGTTTTAAATTTATACTATCTATATCTATATCTATACTACTTATCCAAGTCTAAATTATGGAAAAACTTTTGATTCACTAAAATCTAAAATACCCTTATAATAAATGGTAATAACATTTATGCTCTTCTATAATTTTAATTACATTAAATCTCTTTAACTTATTTATTAGAAATCTTTTTTTTAATTATTTTTTTATTCTTAATTACTTTAAAACTATCCATTCTTTATCAATTTTTCTTATGGGAATATATTTTGGCCCCTGAACTATTACTATGTTACAGATTGACTCCCTATAGTTTTAATTGCAATACACTACCTCCTTACAGTTTTCAAAATGTGACAAATAACATCCATGTGTTGATAGCAGTGGAATAAGCAAATAATGGTTGCCAGTAACGTTTTTTTTTTTTATAGTTTTCCTTGCAATTGTCAAAACTATTAAAAATTGTTACATTTTTTTAAAAAAATGTATAATTAAATTAATGTAATTTTTTTGCATGCATAACATTTTTTTTTTTTTTTTCCAAAAAATTTATTGGGCTTATGAGTTACATAATAGAAAGTATCTCATCTTCCACCCAAATAAAGGTGAGACCGAGTGAGTAGAATATTTTTTTCACAACAAAATAATCAATTAGAGTATGATATTTTTGTATGAATAATTTATGCAAACAGAATATTCAATCCAATGATTAATTTTTCAAAAAGTATGTCTCATATCGAATTTTGGAAGCGAAGTACCGAATAATGGACACAAACTAGATGTCAATGGAATCTGTCAAAATAACAAAGACATGAGTGCAGATATGGAATAGGAGCCAACTCCTAACAAGTAACAACCAAACGAATCCCAAAAAAATAAAATAAAAAATCCCGCTAGAAAAAATAAATAAATAATATTATGCGGATCCCCGCGTGAAATTTATAACAACTAAATTTTTTCTCTCGAAATACTTGAGGCAATCAGAGCTTGAAGATCATTTTCCGCAGTCTGACAGTTTGACACTGCACAGCATAAAAGCATAGGAAGTTCAGAAATGGCAGTTATCAGACCACAAAACTCACCTGCAATTCAAGTGCACGGTCTCAATACAAATCAACACCACATGCGAACACCATCAAAGGTACCCAACTACTCCCTCAACCATGTCCTTTATAGCACAAGAGCAACTTCCATTTTCTGCAATTCCAATCTTCAAAACTGTAATAGTTCTCTACAATTCCAAGATAACCCATTTCAGAAATCAATTATCAAACATGGGATTTTGGTTGATCAGCCTATAATCGATTTTTCTTTGGTTAATAAGATAATTAAGGAGTATACGGATGATGGGTACTTTGATGATGCAATAAGGGTTTATCTTGACATGCTTGATAATGGTGTCCCAGTTGAGGAATTTCAATTTCTCCCCTGTTTAATTAAGGCTTTTGGTGGGCTTTGCGACATAGAAAAGGGTAGGCAGATTCATGGGCATGTGTTGAAATTAGGATTTTTCGATGACATTTACATTGCGAATTCACTTTTAAGTATGTATTGGAAATGTGGCGGCGCTGACGATGCAGTTTGGATGTTTGAGAAAATGCACGGGAGGGATTCAGTGTCATGGAACACAATGATATCTGGTTTTCAGCGATCAATGCATTATGTGGATTCGTTGATGTTTTTTGGGCAGATGATATTGGAATTTGGCATGTACCCAAGCCGGGTAACTTGCATTTCGGCTCTCTCTTCTTGTGCTTCTCTTGAGTCTTTGACTCATGGGCAAGAAATTCATGCTTTTGTGATAAAATGTGGGCTGGATGTTGATGAGTTTTTGGTGAGTGGATTGATTGGAATGTACATGAAATGTGGGAGCGTAAGGAATGCTGAACATGTTTTCAAAAGCATTCTTAGTAAAGATTTAGTGCGAGGAAACACAGTGATATGGAATGTGATGATTTTGGGCTATGTCTCTAATGGGTGTTTGTCTCAGGCCTTGGCATTGTTCTTTGAGATGTTGGTTTTGGGTATAAAATCTGATTCATCAACAATAGTTGCTGTTTTAGGTTTGTGCTCTCAGTTGTTGGATTTGGCTGTTGGAAGGCAAATCCATGGCTTCATCTTCAGCTTTGGTCTAGAAAATGATGTAAAAGTTGAAACAGCGCTGTTGGATATGTACTTTAAGTGTGGTGATATTGAAGTTGGTTTGAAAATCTTTAGAAGGTCTCGAAATCGTAACCTGGTCATGTGGGGGGCAGTAATCTCCAATTGTGCTCAAAGTGGTTTTCCCACCAAGGCATTGGAATTGTTCCGTAACTTTTGTTTGGAATATAGCTCCCCTGATTGTGTCATGCTTTTGGCTGTGCTACGAGCATGTTCATCCTTGTCTATTAAGCCCAAAGGCATGGAAATCCATGGATGGGCAGTGAAAATGGGGTTTGATTCTGATATTTTTGTTGGCAGTGCACTAGTTGATATGTATTCAAAATGCAGGGACATAGAATCTGCTCAAAAGGTTTTTGGTAGATTACCAGCAAGGGATTTGATCTCATGGAATGCTCTAATATCTGGATATGCTCAGAATGAATGTGCCAACGAAGCTCTAAAGGCATTTCGTGATATGCAATCAGAACATATTAGACCTAACGCTGTAACAGTTGCATGTATTTTTTCTGTTTGTGGTCACCTGTCAGTGAAAATCCTGTGTAAAGAGATTCATGGTTACCTTATTAGACAAGGGTTCAAGCCCAATGTCCTTGTAAGCAATTCTCTAATTGCTGCCTATGCCAAATGTGGGGACATGAGGAGCTCCTGGACTATATTTGAGAATATGCCTGAAAAAAATAACGTATCGTGGAATTCAATTTTATTGGGGTTCGGAATGCATGGCAATATAGACGAAATGTTGGTTTTATTTGAAAAGATGAAAGCTGCAGGCATGAAGCCCGACCACGCAACTTTTACAGCTATTCTTTCTGCATGCAGCCATGCAGGAAGAGTTGATAAGGGATGGGAGTTTTTTAACAGCATGGTTGAAGAGTACAAACTTGAGCCTCAACTTGAACATTATACTTGCATAGTCGATCTTTTGGGCCGAGCTGGCCATCTAAATCTGGCATATAATCTGATCATGGCTATGCCTTGCATCCCAGATGATCGGGTATGGGGTTCATTACTTGGATCTTGCAAAAGTCACGGTGATGAAAGGTTGGCCAGACTTGTGGCTAATAACATTTTCAAACTTGACCCTTCCAGTATTGGTTACCGTGTCCTCCTTGCTAATTTATACGAGGAACTAGGGAAATGGGATGAAGTAACCGGGATTAGATCAGAAATTAAAGATATGGGACTTAGGAAGAGACCTGGATGCAGTTGGATTGAAGTGAATAACAATATTCATATATTTATTGCAGGTGATCAATCACATTATCAGTCTAAGGAGATATATGCCACAATAGAAAGTTTAACAATAGAGATTAAGAAGGCTGGATATATTCCTCAATTACATCCAGTAAGTGTTGACCTTGATGAGGATTATGATGGTCTCCATTTGAGTGAAAATAATGGTTTGCTATATATGGGGATGTAAGTATGAACTGTGACCAAAGTGTCTATCAATAGTAATGACTTGATAGTCAATAGCATGGCGGCATGACTGTCTTTACAAGGCCAATGTGGTAACTGCTGCTTGAGTGATTGAGAAGTGAGATGATACTCGGTCAACAATATGGACGCCAGCTTGGAGACCCATGTTCTGCTATTGTCATAGATTTGCAACTGGTTGGCTTTACCTTTCTCCATCACTTTATAGAGTAAGTTTTCACAAGTTTTTGACACCTCTCTCTCTCTCTCTCTCTATATATATATATATATATATATATATATATATATATATATTGAAAAACCTAATTCCCTAAAGATCTACAGCACTTCAAGATATCGCAATAGCAAAGCACATATATATATGAATATCACCAAAGTGATTTCGACTACCAAGAGGGATCCATGAACACAGATATCATTCCATCCTTCTTGATAATTTGCAAGAATATCTCAATACTGATAATCAACACAAGATCTACGTGGAAATCCTTTCGGGAAAAAACCACCACGGGAGAGGAAACAGCAAACCACTATGAAAGAAGGGTTACAGAGATTATACCATACACTCAATCCCACCAAACCTTGGCCTAGTGTACTAAGATCTCTTCAACTCATCCCAATGAGTCCTCCATCTTCACAACTTGCTCTGCAACCAAGTTCAATGGCCCTCACTCTTGATGTTACCATCCAAGAGCCATGAGAAACATCATATCTCCATAAACATTTCTCTCCAAAGATATTAAAGTCTGATTTCCAAGGTTTCTAAACAAAGCTAAGATCACTCCATTGGATATGAATGAATATTCAATATGAATCTCACCAAAAAGGAAGGAGCAAGAGGTTCACCCAAGGAAGAACAAAGTTAGGGCTCAAAATAGAAACATTCTCTGGCGGCTGAGCTCCCCCAAATCTCGAGTGACCTAATCTTTATATAGGTAGTAAAGTGACCAGTCAAAAAACAGGGTAAAAAGTAAAAGAAAATTAGGTTTTCACGAACTTGGATCGATCCAGCTTGGTATGAACTTAAACATGGCTTCTGTAGATGAAGTTTAATTGAAATTGGGTCGATCCAGACATAGCTTGGATCGATCCAGCTTGCTATGAACAAGAACCAAGCTTCTGTTTTGAAATTCAAATGATATTGGATCGATCCAGGACACCCTTGGATCGACCCATGTACTTTGAAAAATGCCCACTTGAGTATTTTGAGTAAGACTTGGTCAATTAACAAGGGTGCACAAACTTCTAACCACCTAATCATGATTCTTAGGTCACTAAGTCACTTACCGTCCTAATCCATGGTGAGATAGGAACTTTGAGCACGGCTTCGCTTGTGATCATTAGTACACATCTATAAATGTACAACCCAAACCAAATTTTGAAACGAAACAAGCCAACACTCAAAAGCTAAACCTAACATATATATATATATATATATATTGAAACCAAAGCTATCAATTGCCTCCTCATTCACCTGGAAGACTTACGGGTTTATTATGCAGAAATTCACAAAACCCATTACTAATCCTTCTTCTTCCTTTTCTTCTTTTTCATGTGTTTATTATTTCTCATGTATTGCTAATCCTATTTAACTTTTCTACTTTATCAGCAGGCGTAATGTTGGAGCAACAGGAGTGAGTATAATGGCTGCTTCCGAGGAAGCATCAGATCCTTCATTTAACTATACTTTATGAGTATTGTCAAGTCTCTCTTGAATTAAATGCAACCCATCAACTAAAGTTTGGCAGCAGTTAATCTCACAATCAGCTATAGCAGTAAGTAACTTTGATTAATACAATTGGTACAGAATAGTTGTTTGGATCTTTCAACAAAATGATGGACATGCAGTGAACTCTTTCCACAGATACGGTGAAATTATGTTGATTGCAAATCGATATGACATATAGGAGAAGCACAAAGCTTTTTGGGACATATATAAAACAGAACATTAAAGAAGCCTGAATTTTATATGCATTTGTTTAATTGCAGTATCATCCCAATTACTTTACTTTTATATTTATGAAAAAGAATTTTTTGGACTGAATTTAGTTGAATTTATTGACAGAACTTTTCACATTTACTGATTTGGATGCCGTGCTTGGGATACTATCATACCAAAATCAATCCAAAATGGAAACTACATGTTGCTGTCTCCATGAACGTGGTTCGGTTGTGTTTCCAGCTTATGAGATCACTACCCGTGATTCATGCATTGGAAGTAAGTTTTGACTAAAAATAAAATTCAACAATTGTTTTCATCCATCGTGATTTATTTTGTAATCGTATTCCTTGTTCTGGTTTCTGTGCACCTGTATGTGGAGTTGTGGACTGATGAATTTCCCTTCGAGGGCCCTGGCATTAATATATGAAAAAAGAAGGAAAAAAAAATTGTACTAATCTACTTGTACACGTGGCTATTATAAAATTAGTCAAAATTTTGGTTGCTGGAATATTGTTTGGGTTGTTTTTTTTATGGAAGTTGCAAAGGTTTAATTCGAGTCTGCAGTGGAGCGAAAGACTAGGGTTCAAATCTATCAAATGTTAAAAAGGAGGAGAAAGAGAGGAGGGAAAAAGGGGTGGGGAGCAGCTCTTACTGCCAAATTTTATGCTTCATCCTCTAAATTACAACTATCTCAACTCTCAAGTGTTGTAAGTCGCATAAAAGAATTCTTTACACAGAACAATCATTAGTGGATATAGAGGGTTACCATTTGTTTTATTTAATCTTGGTTTTCAGAGTTATGGACAGAATCAAAGATCAGTGAGGTAAAGAGTACACAGAATTAAGCTAGGTTGATTAAATAATTGATATCAACTTCTTTTTTTTATTTGATTTTTTTTTCTTATTCCCCCTTGGCCAATTCAGCCCAATTGTTTAGTCGTAGATTTTTTTAAAAATGGGGTATCCAAACTTTTGGCCTGATTAACACTTATACTTACTTGGGGTTAGGTTACTGTCCATACCGAATTGATTACCTACCGAGAAACATAGTTATCAAAATCGGACTCACCAACAACTTGTTCATAGATCAGGTCCCAGGATAATCCATTCAACCTGCAGTGCAGCTAAATCTAGGTTACGATTAATTAAATTCTGAAATTTTCATATTTCTCTGTGGTAAGTAATAACTTATTGGTTACTAGTTCCCTTATTTTATAAAATCAACCATCTTTGTGATTTAATATAATATTAATATAAAATTTAATTTTATTATGTAACTTGGTATAGTTAACTAGGTGACTTACCAATTCACCGATAAAGTCAAATTTGATAACTATATCGAAAAAACTCACTGGTGGTTAGTCAAGAAGATGAATTTGAAACCTTTCACTTGCTAGCATCTTATGAACTTAGATGTTGGTTAGAATTAAGGCAGGTATCAAACACAACATCTGCTACATTATTGATTAATCTTTATCACATTGATAAGGCTTTATCACTTAATTTAGGAACATCTTCCTCTCTTTTTTTTTTTCTCTTTAATTTCTGTCCCTAGCCCAAACCCAAGTCCTTAAACTAGTATCGATGCAGTTTATTTGTTCAAATTTGAAATCTCTCCCTAAATACGGTATTGGCATGAGTAAGGGCATTTTTTTAAGAAAATATTTGAACTTATTGATACCAAAAAGATGGTACTGGTAAGTAGCTATTTAATGTGCACCCACTGCCCATTATGTACATTCACAATCATATGTTGGGTGCCCATCTGCATTTATGGTATTAAACTTTCCATGAAACCAACTTCTTAATTGCAATATCAATTAAAAGATAAAGAGGGGTCTACCCGACTAACCCAACCCTCTCAAGCTACCTTCCATCGAGCGTTAAATAGTGGTCCTCCCTCTCTCTTATTTGATATAAAAGATAAGGTTGGACCATAATTGGATTTTGTGGGTACAATACAAGTACAATTTTACTTAAAGTTTGCTATTTATTCTGTGGTTATCATTTCTATTATATAAAGTAACTCCCACATCATATGGATAAAATCATTAATAGTAAGAATAGTATTTACCTTTATTTTCTCATCCAATTTCTCTGTATTTAATGTCCCCACCTCAAAATTAATAGCCAAATTAGTGTTTTTAATCATGAAGTGATACCAGGCTATTCTAGGAAGTCAATATATATATATATATATATAAATCATGAAGTGATAGCAATAAAAATTACAAGGGTTGGCAGAGGAGGAGAAGTGAGGGAAATTTGTTTTTTTAAAGTATAGTTGTATCTTTAAGAGTAGGGAGGGCAGCTGTCTGCCAGCAACAAACAGCTATTTCGATGATTATTGAATGATTGGCATGGAATTGAGCCACCAATATTAAATGAATCATGACTATTAAACAGTGATCAAATGCTCAACTCAGCCTTAATTACTGCAAGGAATGGCCATCAGTGATCACATGAAAACTATAATTATCTCATCCTCAGGCATGTAACCCTCAATTAATCATTTAACCAAAATGGATGTATTATGTCAGAATCACTTTGCACACTTTTATTATCCAAAATCAATGACCTACAAAACCTAATGGTATATTTCATCTATTCCGAAGAGGAGGTCACAAGTTTGAGTCTTCTAAGTTTTGAGTCTTCAAATCTAGAAATGTTGAAAGAAAGGGCAAAAAAAAAAAAAAAAAAAACGAGAGCGCTAAAATGCTTATATCCTTTTCTTTCATTTCCCTCATAGTTTTCGAGATCCAAATGGAGCCAAGGTAGGGTTTCCCTCATTGTTTTCGAGATCCAAATGAAGCCAAGGTGGGGTTTTAAAGGTTAGGGGAAGGGTTAAAACTTCCTTACCCCAGGGCTGTGAATCCCGAGTGCCCTTTTGAGCTCTCATATGGACCCAAAATAAATAAATAAATAAACAGAGAGAGAGAGAGAGAGATTATCCAAAATTTATTAGTGTAAAAGCCTAAAAATGGAATTTAAATTCTTGGAAACTCAGGCCACTTAAGAGCAGCAATCTAAGTTTGATAAATTATCCTTGTAAACTCCATTTACAGATATCCTATCAAAGACACTTTATACTGTAAAAGTTGAGAAATATCACCAATTCCTTGAACAATGATGAATATACAAATGATGACAATGTCATTAAGGAATTTCATGATTAATTTAACAATGTAATACAAAATTATAACAACCTTTAACCAATACAATAACATTAAATCAATATTACAATCAAAAGCCCCACCCTGCAGTTGTTTCAGTGAACTCCCACAACAAGAATCTAATCAACACACCCACACTAACTATTCCTTTTCTTCTCTCTTTATCCTTTTAAATATGTCCTATATTACATCATTCCTGAGAATATATAACCATCCTAATCATACCTCAATAATGCTTTCACTGTTCTGAGCATGAGAGTTGGTATCGAGGAGGGTTTCAAGTGATCTGGCCTTCCTGTTCCGGACCCTGCCTGCTTCTTTTAATAACTCGGCCAACCTCCTCTTTTCATCATCAACGTCTGGATTTGCTGTCCCAAGCTTTTCCTCCCTCATCCCAACAACATATTCCAAAATTTCGATTGCTTCATCCAACCTGTGCAAATAATCAGAATGCAGACATTGAATCAACATTGAATAGCCCACTTGTAGACTTAGAAATGTATTGCTCAGAATCCATATTCTAAGAATGATGATAGCAGATAGGTCGAGAGGGAAATTGTGAGCATTAACGCCACGCATAACTTCCATATCAAGGTTAGCAATGTTACAGTGATCTTGCTGCTGTGAAAAAAAATATGCTATAAACTTATACACGCTGCTTCTTATAAAATCTTCCTTTCCAAATTTGCAGTCATTAAGAACAAAATCTCTGCAACTCCAACTTTCCTTATCTTATTTGGGCCTTATTCAGTCAACAAAATTCACAACATGAATCTCACTATTTGCCCTGCCCCGTGAACGAGTTTAAGTCGTTTTTATATAGAAGGTTGAGAATAATGCTTATCTCATGCTTTATGGGCTAATCATTTATCTGCATACAAATTTTGATATAAAAGGGAAGAAGGTAAAGCAATCTCAGTCCCCGTATTCAATTTTGTACAAAAACCACCTAACAATCTAACATGGCCCGCTGAGATATCACAGTATAATCCATTCAGTTACAACTTAATGAAGCACTGAATGGTTTATACGGCTCTTATTGGATATAGGGGAAAGGGGAAAAACTTTCCAACAAATTAAATACAGAATATAACATGATAATCGAACAAGCATACACGAATAAAAGAAAGTCCATACCTGCCAATTGCATCATAAGTGCCAGCAAGATTGCTATAAACCCCAAGTGTATCAGGGTGATACGGTCCATATTCCTGTTCCAAAATACTCCTGGCTTCTTCAAACAAATCTGCAGCCTCGTTTATAGCATAACGCTGAACACAAGCAAGCCCCATTTGGTTAAGAGCAATTCCAAAGAAGGCAGATTTCTTCTCTCCACTTGTACGGAGCTTTGAAATGGCATTCTTGAAGGAGGTGTAAGATTCAGTGTAGTTCCCTAACATGTAGTACATGACCCCCATCTGGGCTTCAATACCAGCAATCGTACTTTGCTGACCAGGGGCATCATTGTACATCTTTAATGCCTTCTCTAGCAACTTGAGTGCCTGCTCAACCTCGTTCATAGATTCAAATATAGCGGAAACATCCGTAAGACCACTAGCAATCTCCTCCGGAGGGATCCCCGGAATGGGCTTTTCATAAATTCGAAGGGCATTCTCACAGTAAGATTTGGATTCCCTCATTTTTCCAGTCTTATTATACAAATCAGCCAGACGGACAAATACTGAAGCAACAGCTGGATGATTCTCTCCTTTGGTAGACTTGAAAACCGTGAGTGCTTTCTGGTAAGCAAAAACAGCCTCATCATACCGAGACAAAGATAAGTACGTGTCTCCAATGCCACAATCAACAGAAGCCACCTCCACTTCCTGGCCATTGGCCACCATAGCCATGCTAGCTAAAACAAGATGCTCAAGAGCAGCTTCATGATCTCCCTTTGTTTCACATATGAGACCCATGAGCCGCCTATCCGCTGCCTCTTCTAGAGATGCAGGCAAACCATTCTCTCTATGGATGTCAAGAGCCATCTTACATACCTTCTCAGCCTCATCAAATTGCAATGCTTGAACATGAGCTTCAGCCAAATACCTGCAAGTCTCACCAACTCTTGGATCTGTATCCCCTAAAATTTGTCTCTGGACTTCAAGACCTGTAGTGTAACACAATATTGAATTCTCAAGCTGGCCCAGCATAGCGTAAGTGTCACCCAACTGCATATGACCAGCAAATTTAGCTAGGGCATGATCTTGGCCTGCCTCGATATCTGGAATCTCAATTGAGTGCTCAAGAACTGGAATTGCCTCACCATACCGGCCCAGGCTGCAATATATTGCTGCTGTAACATGAAAACACATGACCAGTTCTAAACTGGGTTTTCCATTTGCACATATCTCAAACGATTTTGCAGCTCGAAGAGCTAATTCAAGAGCCTTCTGGGGATTATCCCCCGAAGAAATCAAATCCCTTGCTTGCTTAAGCAGAAAGGGTCCAAGATTTGGGTTATCTAAGCCTGAATCAGATGAATCCTCTGTTCCATTCTGTAATTTTACTCCTCCCAAAGGCAAATTTCTCTGTTTCTTCAGGGGGATAACTCCTTGTTTTGGTTTTCTTGTATTCTTATCACTCCGCTTGTCAGTAGGAAGTTTCTCAGGAGTACTTTTGCTCTTAAGACTCAATTTTGATGATGCTTCAGATTCCAACTGCAAGCGAGAAGCTCCTTTTGGAAGTTCCGGAGACAAGGATTTTGTACTTGCAGATTGGGTCCTGTTCATTTTCCCTGACTTCTTATCTGCAGACAAGTTTTCCTTCTTAGAAGCAGAATCACTATGACTATCACCCTCCGGCTTTTCCACCTCTTCCTCTTCCATTATCTCCACCTCTCTCATCTCTCCTCCCACAAGATGGCGCAACTCTGAATCTATCCTAGACTCTTCACCATCAGATCCAAAGCTAGGCCTCGACGGCGATTGATCAGAACTCTGCATCTCACACACATTATCATAAAGCTGTTCAATCGACGTGTCAACCACCCCATCAACAGGGAGATCAAGACCTACATTCCTAGGACTCTGGGGATCCAAAGTATTCTTTGGGGACTTACTCATAACTGAATTTTCCTTAAGAGGTGTTGAATTTCCATTCAATTCATTCACTATACCATCTTCATTAATTCCATTTCCATCCATAACAACTCCAGGCATGTTTAGATACCCAAATTAACAAAAACTCCAAAAGTCTAATAAGTTATCTGCAACAATTGTTTCAAATACATAACCACCAGTAAATACAAATTCCAATAACATATATATTCCATCAAAATATTCTTCACAGTAGATCCAAACAAAAGTAGCATATATTTGTGGAAAAAAAAAAATCTCATTAATTATTAACGGCAAGATTGAACCTTTAACTTAACAAATAACAAATAAGCCAATTAAGAAAAGTGATAGTAGTATCAAAATTTGAAAATCAACTTGTGAACATATACCCATGAAACTTTCTATTTTTGCCTACACAAAACAGAAGCAAAATTCAACGGTTCTCCAACAGATCTTCACAAAGCAGTGGATGTAATTAACTATCAATAATTATGAAAACCCATACAAGATAAAGAAAAAAGAACAGAACCCCGCAACAATATATTCAAAAATTCTAATACAAATACCAAGAAAATGGGAAAAATAATCTGCAGTTGACCTCTTCAATTGATCCCAACAATAGATACAAGAGGGTCAAAAGGGCAAAAAATAAATAAATAAAAACAAAAGGGTTCATCAAATACAGAAAGGGGAATGTAGAGCCATTCATTACCTTAAATATCATCCGTGAAAGAGGACACGCCAAGGCCTTCTGCTCTCTGGGTATTACATAAAGATTAAAGATAGAGATAAAGACATATCCACATACATATACAGAGAGAGGAAAAAATCTCTCTTGGAGTGTGTGTTTATATAAGTTCAAGGAGAAGGGGAAGACGAGAGAGGTAATAATTGGAAAGGATGAGGGTAAAATGGAGAAATGGGATTGAATATCACGGTAAAAGAATATATAAAATGAAAAAAGGGTTGCAGAGGTGGAATGTCAGAAGGAGAAGGCGACTTCTCCCCCACCCGCGCCTGCAACCGCCGATTTGCTTTTCGGTTGTTTATTTTTTCCGGGACTTCATTAGCTCGCCACGTGCCATTACGACAGGTTTTGTTGAGAATATTGAAAGACGAATCTACCCCCTAGTGATTTCTTTAATGACAACTACCCTTTATTCACTGTCTTTGCGGGACTGATTTAATCAGATCCACCTTAGGTAAAATTGTAAAAAGTGTAAGGTAATTTCAATAGGATTAAATATAGAGTATATTTTGAAAAATTGATCATTAGATTAGATGGATTGTTTATCAATTTTGTGTTCGCAAAAAAATTACATTGATTTAACGGTCTGTTTATAAAAAAAATTGCGACATTTTAAAGAATAAAAATGTCACAATTTTTTATAGTGATATTTGTCAGAAATCGGTTGTTGGATCACTGCGATTTTTGACGAATATGAAACTGATAAGCAACTCATCTAAACTAACAGTCAGATTTCTAAAAATATTCTTTGCGACCCTATTAAGATCACCTTAAGCAACTTTGCATAAAGCTGGTCCACCTTATAATAGAAGGCGTGTTATTTAATTACCAATTTTTTTAGAGATTTTTTTTACGTGAATGCTATGAATCATGCATAGACTTGAAGGGGTGTATTACTTTGATTATAGGGTGGAATGTGGACTAATGGATGGAGGGTCGCAGTCATAAAGCTACATTGCTTTATACTTGCTTGCTAAGTATGAAAGCTGAATGGTAGCCGTTGAGTTCTTTGTAAGTGTTTATTATTTTATGAAATAAGTTATGAAGGAGAAATAGTATATTACTTGACGATCAAAATAGCAAAATCCAATTAATTAGGCTGAGGCAATAAGTGGGTGTTACTATTGTGATGGTATTGGTCGCCCTTGTAAAAGAGAAGCAAACTCAACTCATTATTTAGAAAAGTGGGTACGTTTGGAGAGTGGGAAACGTACCTATTATATAGGACAAGGTGTAGGGTTGGTACATAGACAAAAAAGAAAAAAAGAAGGAAAAAAAAAATGCATGGCTCAAATTTTAGTTTATGTATCTTAGATACTTCTAAAAGTTGAGTACAATTTTGGAATCTATTGTATAATTTTTCTTATATGTCATATTTCTATGCGTACTTTCTTCTATGAGGATTTGGCCTTTTGGCCAATGTAAAATGAATATTTTGAAAAACTGACCGTTGGATTGAATATTTTCCCTATGTATAAGAAGCATCTCAAAAATCACAGTGATCTGGCCGTCGGTTTCTGAAATACAGATTGTGAAAAATTAAATACCCATATAACACTTAACAGGCTGTATTTGAGAAACCGAAGGTCAGATCACTGTGATTTTTGGCATGCCTATAATACATAGGGAAAAAATTCAATCCAACATTCGGTTTTTCAAAATAACCATTTTACATTGGCCAAAAGGTCAAATCCTCATACTATATATATATATATATAGAGAGAGAGAGAGAGAGAGTTTCGTTCCCGTGAGGACTTCCTTATATGAGGACTTGGCCTTTTGGCCAATGTAAAATGGGTATTTTGAAAAATTGACCGTTGGATTTAATATTCTTCCTATGTATGACAGGCATGCCAAAAATTACAATGATCGGACCACTGGTTTCTTAAATACAAACTGTTAAGCATTATATAAGTATTTAATTTTTCATAGTCCGTATTTCAGAAACCAGTGGTCCAATCACTGTAATTTTTGGCATGCCTATCATACACTGGAAGAACATTAAATCCAACGGTCAGTTTTTTAAAATACCCATTTTACATTGGCCAAAAGGCCAAGTCCTCATATAAGAAAGTTCTCACAAGAACGAGACTCTATATACACACACGTAATTAATGTAAGAAATAAGAGAAAAATTAAGGTCAAGCATAGTCATTGGAGGCCGGAGTCCACGTGTACTCTTGCATTATTGCTCTTAAATATAGTACTTGTACATAGATATCTATACTTTGGCTCCCAATAAAATTGAAAGGCGAAAAAAGTATCATGTAATTGATCGACTTCATAAAATTGGAATTAAGGCTTTATTTAATTGGGTTGAGTTGTAATTTGTATACCTAATTAGATGTGGTGAGAATGCATATTCTTCCACTAAGGCATATTGGTGTTAGCTTTTTCTAAAATCACTTTTGGAAAACTATCTCTTTTCATATATCTTTACAATTATGTTTAAACTTTAAACCATATTTTCACATATCAAAAGATTCATATTAGTGGTAGTTGTGTCAAGAGAGGCAGGACTCGGATCCCTAACTTTTGCCATAATTACTTCTAATATGAAAATTTTGCTAACCAACTTATTATTCCTCAAGTCGTATAAAAGTGATTATCATTTGATCCATCTTTTAGATGGAGTGAAATTTTGAGTTCCAAAATTGAATATATATATATATATATATATATATATATATATATATATATATATATATATATATATCAGAAGTGCTAATATAAAGTGCACTTGATGCTTCTTGCTTGAGGTGCATTTATTGTAAATGTAAATGAGCGCATTTATTGTTACACTGCAACACCACATGAAGCAATAAGTACTGTTCATTTGCATTATAACACAGAAACTACCCCTCTCTGCCACTCACCATACAGATTATGCAAAAGTTGTTACTGCACTCGCAACCTCCAACTTAATTCACTTTAATAAAGTTTTAATTTAAATAAATTAATATCTTAATGAACAAGATTAATTAATTGGGAGAGGGGAGTCCAATCCTATCCATATTCTTAAATTCCTTATCCCAATATTCGAAAATTTCTTATAACAAAACTATAAATCAAATCAAACTATTTAGGTGAAATTTATTCAAAATGGACTTAATAAAAGATTTGTTCGATTTTGCTCCTACAATATATAAATCCGATCACGTTCAAATTTTATTTAGACGTGTTTACCCATAGGTCCTATTTATAAGTTTTATTTATCCAAAAATTTTGTCGTATTTTCACTTTACAAAAAAATTCTTTTTTAATGAGAAACACATTATTTTGTTCTTTAATTTTGCAGAAACTGATAATTTTGCAGAAAACTGATGTATAGATCGGTTTTTTGAAAGTGTTTGAACTTTTGGATTTAAAAAAAACTTAAATTTGAACTTTTGGATAAAGTAAAAAGATGATGACACTTTTAGATAAAAAAGAACTCAAAATGAGATTTTTGAATAATTTTGTCAATAATTTATAATCTTATAAAAAGTACGGGACCACCCATGTTACAAAAAGATATGGGTGAATCGGGAAGCTTTTATATCTGGCTATGGTAAATCATTTTAGTGGAAGGATTGATTGGGAAATAGAATTGTGAAAATGGTGGCTTTTTGGGAATTTAAGATGCCAGAGCTAAAGTCAAAAAATAATGTTAAAAGAGGAGAATTGGGAATCAAAGGTGGAACACTTTATACAAATGTTATTGGGGGTGAGTGAATTGCACTAATCAAGGTTGGACCGATTTGGTATCCAATGATGCATGTTGCTACTTAAAATTATTAACAGTATTGTTATTATATCATTATTCCAAGTGGGTTTTAAAAATAAACCTTTGCTCTGTACCTTGTACAAGTGCCAAAGTTTATTCATTGGTAAAACCCATTCAAACATGGGCGGAACCAAGACATAGTTAGTGAGAGTCATGGTTCCTCCTAATTTTTTTACTTTCCTTGATATGTATATATATACACAATATAGGATATTTGTATGATGGAGGAAAGTTGGTAAGAAGCTTTTCTCTCTTTAGATTTTGGAGAAAAATTGATAAGAAGCTTAGTCCTCCCAAAACTTTACTCTTATTCCGGCACTGCTTTCAAGTAGGCCAAGTCTTTATGTTGTATTATGGAGCAGATAAAAAGAAAACAGGAAGAATGGTAAAAATGCTTCAAAAAGGAGTTCATTTCTATATTTGATATGACAGATTGACAGCTATGGGCGAAGATTGTGTTTGGCATTAATCTCATGATTTTTTATTTGCTTCACAGGCTCACAGCTGATGCGGGGCTCCATAAGCGAGTCCCGACAAGAAGTTCAACGTTTCCTTTGTCTTGACTGTCACTCATCACTCCAACCAATTGTTTTCTTATTCATAAAATCCTAGAAATTAATTTTATTATTACAAGGTTGAATTTCAATTGATAAGACTTTTTATTCAAAAAAAAAATTTATATTTAAATTAAAGTCGAATATTAATGGCACAATGATATTTTTATCTTTTGCTTAAAATCATATATATTTGATTTTTCACATTTGATTTGTTATTGAAATAAATAAAATATGAAATAAATTTAAATTTGAATCCAATTCAAACTTATTGCATTCAAATTCAAACTTATCTCATAATTTATCCATTTCAGTTACAAATTAAACTCGAAAAATCAATTAACAAAAACGTAAAGATTTTTAACAAATAATATAGCATTTATTCGTGCACGATAGAGAATATTCAAGTCCCCATGGATGCATTTATCTATGCACATAAATGTATAAATATGAGACACCCAAATCATAAAAATAAAACTTTTATGACATTGGGTGAATGATTTGGCAAGGTTTCATTTATCCATACGCACATAACAGAATTGAAAGCAAAAATATGGGATATCCAAATTGGAAAATAGGACTTTATGACAATCGATGGTCGATGGATGAATTGGTCGAGGATTCATTTATCCACAAGCATAATCTAAAACTATATATATATGAAAGGAGATATCAAGTTCAAAAAAACAAAATTTTATGATACTGGGTGGACAAATTGGTCGTGGATTTATCTATGCACATAAACTGAAACTAAAGCAAATATATAAGAAATCCAATTTAGAAAAACAAAATTTTATGATGCTAGGTAGACGAATTGGCGGTGGATTTATTTATTGATGCACATAAACTGAAACTAAAGCAAAGATTTAAGAAATCCAATTCGAAAAAATAAAACCCTATGTCATCGGTGGATGAGTTGGCCGTGAATTCATTTATCTATGCACATAAACTAAACCTAAAGCTATGAAAAATCCAATTCAAAAAAATAAAACTCTATGTCATTGGGTGGATAAAAAATCAAATCCTTATGAGCTCGGTATATATATTTCAAGGTGTATTCATCTATCCGTGCAGAATACTAGATATAAAGCAAAAAATATACCCAAAAAATGACTAAAGCAAATACTTTAATAGTTGAGGACACATATATCTTTTTCTTTTCATCTATCTGTTCACAAAAAATGACTCTTAATACTCCAAGGTAAGTTTATGAGAGTGGCTTATATATATATTAGCCTAGGACTTTACTTAATTATTGCTCTGACAGTTTGGACACCTCATTGCTTAGCATATAAAATAAAAAAAAAAAAAAAAAAAAAAAAAAAAAAATAAAAATTCATATAAGATATTTTGGATTGGCATTAGGTTAGGTGACAAGGCAGTACACCAACCTTATCTTCTTTGATACAAATACGTACCTTATTATATATATGATAGAGATACCCAAGCTTCATCAATTATTCTTTAGATTAATGATTAATTAAATGGACTTGAAATCTAGAATCCTGAATGCCGGATGATTAATCCTTGCATATTTGAAAATTATTGGACGGGTGGTGCTCTGTTTTGTGGGTTGAGCATAGCATCTCCAAAGGTCGCATTGGATTTTACTCAAATTTTGTTAGCCATGTCAAATTTTCATTCTCCAA
>JAESVK010001301.1:6985594-7008907 GCA_017140935.1 Hamamelis virginiana
AGAGATACTATAAAAGTCTAATCACTCATGTTATTTTTTCATAATTAACCTCTTAAAATAAAATTATTCCACTTCCAATTTTCTAAAAAAAAAAAATATTTTTACATCTGAGTTGATTGACTCGATCAACTGACATGAATTCTTAAATTTTTAAAAAAATTTAAGAATTCATGATCGTGTCTAAAAATCATCAATTGATTTTTGTCTCAATTATAAGAGGAGACTTGTAACTAATCATGTTAGATTTTGGGCTTATATGATTTTGGAGATAATTCCATGCATTAGCGATTAATTGTGTATCTAATCGGGGACGTATATATATAACGTATTGCTCATAATACTATAATAGACAAAGGATCAATAATTTAACCAAAGCTTTATTCCAATGATACAATCAGAATATATCCTTAATTAGCCGTACTTAATCATGGTTGGTGATTAGTGATTACTTAACCTTTAGTACCATAATAATGACATTGATTAGGTGTAAGGTAGTACCATATTGCTTTTAATTAATTAATAATTAGTTAGACTTTAAAGAAAAGTTACAATGAGGACCCCCTCATGGGTGCATCCATAAATCCTCTCCACTTTTACAGCATATGGCAGAAATTTTGAGACACGTGTCCTATCACTGAATACAAAAAATTTCTTGTAGTTGAAGCACGCACTTTTCTCATTTAAGTATTTAACAATGTTGAATTTATATTTTCTGTCATCTTTAATTAACACTTATTAGTTCATTTTAATAGATTTGTATTTAAATTAATACAAGTAAGATATATTTGACGTGATAAATATAATTAGATTAAAGTGAACATGATGCTTTTAATTAATTATGAAATATGCATTTTGAAAAATCGGTAGTTGAATAAGATACTCGATCTTTTTATAAATGTCATGCATGCTAAAAATTACAATTACATAGCAAAATACAGACAGTATAAAACTGTAATAATTTAAAAAGTGTCACAGTTTTTCACAGCGATATTTCTAAGAAATCAACTACTGGATTAGTGTGATTTTTGAAATGTATGATAAGATGTATAAGAATAGTATTTAATTTAAGAATTAATTTTTCAAAATACGTATTCTACAATTATCGATTAGCTTTATGCTTACTTTAGCTAAAATAAACAAATGCTGATACGATGATTTCTAGATAGGTAGATAGGAGAGCTCATAAGAGGGTCCCCGTAGACAGTTTAAACCTAAATGTTTGGGATGATGAAAATTAACTATAGCAATTTTTCTAAATCAGACGGCTGGTGATTGAAGGTGTATGGTAGGATGACGGTCACGGGAATAATAGAATGTGAAGCAATATGATAATGTGTTGACGGTGGTTGGCTCTAGAAAAGATGGTGTGATAGAGAATATTTGTCATGTAGTTCAAAATTAAATATATGCGAACGTGGCTGATGGAGGACATCACGTGCATCCTTTCTGATTTTTATATTAAATAAGACAGACATCTCTTTACAAGCAAGGCGTGGTTATATGGAGTGGAGCTTTTCAGTCCCATTTAATTTAAATGCATCACTTTTATATATATATATATATATATTTTATAAAAGTCTATTTTAAAAATTTTACTTTTTATTAAATATTTATATTTAAATTTTTAAGGTGAATTTTTGTGAGAGGGGATAATAGAAAAATGGTACATAAAAGAGGAACAGAAGATCTCCACTCAGTTATCAGCCGACTAATTTAATGAGATTCTATTTGTTTTAGTTTGTTTAAAAATTATTTTTAAATCTTAAAATTTTATTTGATCTAATAGGTATGATGATAATCACTTTTGAATAATTTGAGGAATAATAGAACAGATGGTAAAATTTTTATATTAAAAGAAATTGTGCATGGTAAAAGTTAAGAGACTCAACTTTGATTACAGTCACTTTTACTGTAAAAATTTTAATACATGGAGTCAAATTTTAAAGAGATATGTAAATAAATAGTTTCGAGACTCTATACTAATATATTGTAAATATATTTATTGTAATTAATATTCTAATATTGTATTAGGTTAAAAAAAAAAGGAAAAAAGATTCAAACTCATTATCAACAATAATGATTGGAGTACAAAAACTCAATAACACCTCTACTCTTTCTACAATTCATTATCAACAATATATAATGATTGGAGTACAAAAATTCTATGATACCTCTACTCTTTCTACTTCATTTCCTTAGGCCCACCTAGAAAATAAATGTATATACCAAAAAAGAAAGAAAGAAAGAAAAATACATGCCTCAGGCTAGGGTGGCCCCAAACCCCACTTAAAGTCTATTTAGACATTTGTTAAGACCTTTGTCACCCTCCAAAGAAACCCAAATTATAATACTTTTTGAAATATAATAATAAGTGAATATATATATATATATATATGATACCTTGCAACATTTAAATTTTAAAAATTAATTTAATTAATACTAATTGTTTAATAATTAAAATTAATAGAATTGGAAGATAAATTATAGATTGATAAACATACTAACAGGTAACTAAAGATTGGTGCGTGCTTTTAAAATAAATACCTAACTTTGCTTTGTATCTGTCATTTTAATGCAAAAAGCATACGAAATAACTAATATAATAATTAATATAGCATATCATATAAATTATTCTGCTCACATGATCATACTATAATTATATTAACTTTCACACCGGGATATTGAAAGAAATTGATAAAAGTATTAAAAAAACTATTTTTTTTTACTTAAAAGAAAATAAAAAGAAATTAATTTAAAATTTTAAAAATTTTGGTTGGAAAATGTCACTATTAACTTGTGGTAGTTCCACCTATATATATATATATATATATATAAAATACATATATATTTTTTTTTTTTTTTTTTTTTTTTTGGTTTTGGAAAAGCATCAATTCATGCATTGATGACGTATTGCATGCGAATTGCCAATGTAATAAACCCAAAAAATAGAGAACCAATCATGAAAACAATAGCTCCAAATTAAGGATTATCATAATTCAAAGTTGTCAGACTAGGACACGATTTGTCCATTTTAACTCACTTAGACTCCAATAAATTATTGATGTGAGGGTGCACTATGATTTAATCAAATTCCAAATAATGATATAAATGAATCCAGTAACCAAGCAAACAAGCATAAAATATCAACCCCACTACTTTTGACATAATTGTACCACAACTCAAGAGAGATAAAGATGATATTAAAGTCGCATCAAGTACCATTCGCGTGTACTGTATAAACTCTTTCTCTGACTAGACTATATCGATTAATGATCTATTTTAGCTTAATTCATAGCACCTTCTCTCTAATAATTAACCTCCCATTTGCATCACATATGTTAAGCAGGCAAGGATCTTCACCCAATCCAGTTGCCTCCAAAAGCCCGACCTTTCTGAATTATTATCCTTGATATACTCCGATAATGTTGGTTTAACATTATGAAACCGCTTTTCTCACTCTCGGGGAGTGAAAATCAAAGCAAACTTTGTTTTTAAAAGCAAAGAAAAGAAGTTCCTAAATGCAAATAAACTTTCAATTTTCAAGACCGATTTTGGTTCAGGTGTTAGATGATTGGGCCAAGTCTTAATTCCAATGGATCCCAGTAGGTTATTGGGCTTGGAGCAGTCAATTACTAGCCCTAAGTAGGACTTTCTTGCCAGCAGAAATGACGGTAGGCCTTTAAGCTGCCTTTATGAGCCATATTTGGGTTTCCTCAAGTCCTGCAAATTTAGGGTTTTGGGATACCGGAAAAAGGAGAGAGAGAGGATAGCCGGCAATTTCTGGGTTTAATCAGTGGTGGAATTATTGGTATGATCCCATTGTGATCCCTAGTTGCCAAACAAGGATCTCTTGTTACAACTTTGTGCTATTCTCTGGGGTTATTTGGTGACACAGAAACCACTAATGTCTTCAACAGTTGGATGTTTGACGCTAATCAGGTTGTGGCAATGGCACTCAGAACATAAGAGTAGTTCAGACAGGCCTTGGGCTTTACTAGAGATAATTCTTCCGCAGAATGCAGGTTAGATTGAGTTGTAATTACTTAGTAGGCCATAATGTGGTACGGGCTGAAGCTAGCTGATTAGCTGAGCCCAGTGTAGGTGATTTTCGAAGGCAATTATGCTAAGTTCTTGGAAGAAGATTGCAGGATGGGCTGACTCTGGTTTTCTTGCTGTTTTTGGATGCAACTGTGGCAAGATGAAGGCTAGTCAATCCACAGAACTGAAATTGACCCATCATTATTCATCAAGTTAGCCACAACATTACTCATTTCCACAGAACATCAAAACAAATCTCATTTTATTGAGTAAGCAGAAAAACTTTGCTTTTCAATGATTTCAATCTATCAAATGATCTGTACATCTTCATCTGCAAGACATTTTCTTTTCACATTTCCTCACAACTTATAGAACAAGTAAATATTGACGGAGACTGGTTCCAATATCAAGCAGTGCTGCCAACAAAGAAGTTGTAACCGGAGATGAGGGAGCTAAAAGCAAAGGCAGCAAAAGCTAGGAAGGCCATCCCAATGGAAGCACTAGCCATCTCTGTGAACTCATCTCTCCCCCAGTTTGATTGCCAATCATCAACCCGGGTGGCTGCTGCTGATGATGCTGACATCAACAGATATGCCAGTATCTGCCAATTGCATCAACAAACCGTTCAGTACACATTCATGATAACTCCAAAAATCCAAAATATACATTGTGGATATTGCACCTAAAAAACCAAACCCAACCCATTTTATAAAATCAAGCCTTGATGAAAAATGTGTATATATGAGCGTACTTGTGTGTGTGTGTGTGTGTGTGTGTGTGAGAGAGAGAGAGAGAGAGAGAGAGAGAGAGAGAGAGAGGGAACCTTCAGAGGACCAATTTGAACCTAAAGGCCATTGAATTCTACTCGAGATCTTTCAAGCGTACTTTTAATGGCAATTACAAACCACAGAGAGGCCTAAACTTCTAATCCAACACAGGCACACGTACCCCAAGCCAAAATAAAATAATAATAATAATAATAATAAAAGGGGGTACAAAGACCAAGCAAACTCTCAATTGACCCATTTTTTTGGTTACCCTAACAATCCAAAGTGTCTTGGACTCCTGATGGATAGGGCATGTAAATGCAAAGGAACAGGTCCAAGCATTTGAACAAGATTCCACCCAGGATGTTTGCACCAGAGCTTTTGGCCCCAAAGTTCAACTATATTGAGATGGTTCCTTGAAGCATACCCCACCTCTGATAAGTCCTATCCGAGATTTTTTGGGGAAGCATATTAAACCCATGGATATGGAATGTCATGAACCAAGAGTAATCAGCGTCGATCCACATACAAGAGCTCTAGACTATCTTCATAAGCACAGACAAATCCAGACAGAATCATCAAGTCGATAACTATCATCCCATCATAAACTTACCAAGACAAAAATCAAATAATTCAAAATCTTCGACAAATGCAAACTCTCAGCCATGAGAGACGAATGGCACTATATCAAAAGGTGTGACCCGATCTATATGGAGGGCCATTCACTAGTAAAATTAGTAACATACACCACATCCTCATTTTTCCTTATTTATAACAGATCCCAATTAAAAATAAATTATATTCTCCCTGATGTAGGATTTTAAGTTGACTTTAATTCACCAAATTTAGATTTCACAATCACAATATATGACACCTTGGTACAGCAGGGAATGACACACCCATCATTTCAACAAACACCTATCAGTTAGGTTTTTCACCATTTTCTGGTGAAACAAGGAGCATGCTTCCCCAAAACCTGTTATGGCATGCTGACCCTCGAGCAACACATCCAATAAAGTCACCAATAAAGCTACATTATTATTGTTCTACAAGGGCAGCGAATATGGCCAGATCAGCCCCCTAAGGTTCTTTAAGTTGAAATAGATAGATAGTTCGATACTCAAGTTTATATACTTGCCTGATCCATGAAGAAATCAAAGTGACAACGAAGGTGGTGTTTGATCACGTGTTTCCCTGTGGTCAAATGGTAGGCTAGATCATATGCTTGAAACCCCGAATACACAAATGCAATAACAGTCACAGATAAACAATACCTGTCATCAAATGAGCTTTATCATGACATAAAAAAAATGACGAAAAAGAAAGTAAAAGAAAACAAAGAAAAGCTGTGCAGTCATGTGGCACTATCCAATCATCATAAAATAATGTTTACGGACTATACATTGATTCTTTTGGCTAAATCTTCAATACTGATGTAGCAGAAAAACCAGCATTACAATATATGTTGCTCATTTAAGTAGGGTGGGAGTAATTACAGCAGTAAAAAATTTAAAAAATAATGAGATTTCTAATGTCTCCTGGAAGAGAGAGAGAGAGAGAGCAAATTTCTTTAGTGAGTTTTCCAAACTCAGTCCTGAATGATAACTCCAGTCTAAAGAAAGCCTGCTCCAAACTGACTAACGGCAAAATGCCTCAAGCCAAAAATCCTATCTCGTCTTACTTCAGAAGTGAGAAATTTAATGACTTGAATCTTCAGTATTCTCTTATTTATTACTTGTGTCTACTGTGAATCATTTGTCTTTTAATGAATATATCTGATCCAGCTTTGAATACTAGCAGATTTTGTGAATGCTTTGTCAATCTGTTAAATGTGAAGGGTATCTCATAAGATTTATAGCACTATATATCCAGATGTGAGAATCATTTGAGAAAGGATACAAGATAACCGCTGAACTCCTTGAATACCAAATGTGAAGAGTATCATAAGATTTTTATGGCACTTTATATCCAGATGTAACAATCATTTGAGAAAGGATCCAAAGATAACAGTCGTATTCCTTGGATACCAATAAAGCATTTATAGATTGGTCAGAAGAAGTCAAAAACCCTGTAAATAATTGCAGCTACATTACATGGACACATCTTAATGTGTGATGACAGTGTGACACATCCATGTAGGACACAACACCACATGAATATGGGTATAAAATATGTCTGACTCGCCTACTATAAATATATACTGACAGGTTTATTCCTTGATTACATGGTATCTCAAATGATTGGAAGTACCCATGTTGGAAACTATGTAAAACAGACACATAATTTTACACTATGTTATAAAAGAATAAAAATTGGACCCTTTGACAGTTCAACTGTGTCCCTATGTCATAATATTTAGGTTACATGAATTTGAGACCTAGACACATACCCACACCTGTTATCAATATCCATGTCCTTGTAACATAGACTTACAATGACATTTTGGAAAGGTCATGTCATAAAATTTATATTCTAATAAGGAATTTTTGATGCAATAGAAATAAGGTGTTTTAAATAGGAGTCTAATTTCATGGGGACTATAAATAAACTATCCACTAACTCAAATCTATCCTTGTTGAGAACAAGAATAATTTTAAAGGAGAATAGTCATCAAATAGATATGCTGGATTTTCCCAAGGCAAGATACTGGGGAAATTAACATTGATGTGTCATTCGTAGCAAATATATTACTACCGGGGGATTATTTTGACACAATGAAGGAAGACCCTTAGTGGGCGCTACTCGTATAACAGAAAACTTCCATAATGGCAGCAAAATGCAACGAACATCTTACCCAAAAATAAAATAAAAGATGCAAGGTACAAAGAAACGGTGTCTATAGTATTTGTTATTTAAAGAATACATATTGAAGGAAATTCTGAAGTGGTCATTTCGAAATCACTTGTACCTAGAAAACTAACAAAGGTACAAATGGTATTTTAGTATTGGTCAATGATTTGGCAAAATTGGATGTCTCACCTCTGTTATTTGGTTGGATATATAAGAGATAAATGCAAAAGAACTTGAATATGGAACGATTAAATAAAAATTGGTCATGTTACAATACTTGGCAAGGAATAAATTTGAGTGTAATATACAGGGTTTTAAAAATCGCCCGTTACGATACGTATCGCCCGATACGTATCGGAATTCCAGTGTACCTATACGCGATACACTCCTATACAGTATGTGTAACGTAATTCACATCGTATCGGCACCGATACGATACGTATCGGGATGTATCGGACCGATACGCCTTTACGACACGGACCCAAAGTCTCCAAACTGAGAAATTTGTCACAGATTCTTGACAAATCCATCAAACCAGGAGACCAGGACCAAAATAATCGGCCATTTTTCAAAAAAAAAAAAGGCTAAAGAAGAGAGAAGAAGAGAGAGCAGAAATTTGAAGAAGAAATCACAAGAGAACAAGAGAGAAGGAAGCATATCAGTTTTGCCGTCGCCGTCGCCGCCGCCGCCGCCGCCAGAAGATCCCCGCCAGATCTTCGCATCCGGTAAGACTTCGATCCTCGCCGAGAAGCCGCTCGCAGCTGGTAAACCCCCTCGCACGCAGGTACTCGCAGCTGGTAAACCCCCTCGCACGCAGGTAATCTCACGAGTCACGATAGACCCACGGCCAGTCATGGGTCCAAGTTTCAGCCCCAGCTTCTTGTGTTTGTAAATATTATTTTTACTTTATAAGTTGATGACCCTGCTTTTTTTTTTTTTTTTTTCCCCTCTTTTTTTTTTTTTTTTTTTTTTTTTTTTTTTTTTGTTTTACTTTTAAGTTGTCTGAGTCTAAACATAATTTTATTTGTATATATATATATTTATTTTTGTATATTTAAGCCCCTGCTTCTTCTTTTTTTGTAAATATTGTATAATAATTGCTCGGTCAAAATGTCAAATTAATTAGCATTTAATGAAATAATATAAAAAAATTAATAAATAATTTTACCAAAAAAATTAATATATTTTTATTTTTAATAAAACCTTATTTCTCTTTTACTTTTAAATAAAAATAAAGTATAAAATATTTTTTAATAATTTTAAAAATGTTCATTAATTTTATATAACTCTATATAAATAATAACTAATTGATAAAAATAATTAAATATATAAAATTACTGCTATGATCAGGTGCACTTGATACTCGAGCCACTTACGGTGAAAAATTTGAAAAACTGACCGTTGGATTAGATAAATAGGATTATGTATGCCATGCCTGTCAAAAATCAAAGTGATCCAACGGTTGACTTATGAAAAAACTGACTGTCAAAAAATGATAACATTTTAAAGAATAAATAAGTCATAGTTAGTGTGAAATAAATGTACCAGAACTATTTGAAAACATTAATATATAGTACTAAGAGGTTAATACAAGCATATCAAAGCATTTGAGGGTTGGTGTGAAAAAAAAAAAAAATTCACGGCCACGACGCCCGTTACCCGTTACGTATCACCCGATACACCCGATACCCGTTACCCTTTACCGTTACCCGTTACGGACCCGTTACCCGATACTTAAAACCATGGTAATATATAGTTATTAAGTGTAATTTATAACTGTATATAAGTCTGCAGAAAAGAAAGTTAAGAAAGTGGCAAGTGAGGCTTAATTTAAGGCATCTTTGTTGAAATCTAGGATAACAGATGAACAGAAGGACAAAATCAACTTGGCAAGTTGTGTGAAAGGAATAGTAGAAACTCAATAGGATAGTGCATTAAGAGTAAATATCAGAGACTTTGAGTTATAAGATGAAAGTACTAACTTATGGACTAGATACTTCCAATTTCCAAAGGTATTTAGGAAGGTTTTTTTTTAATATATATATATTTTTTAATTATTACTTTTGTATTTAGGAAGTTTATGCTAAGAAAAAATTGATAATTTTGGTGAGATCAAGGAAAATAAGTTTTTCAAAAAATTAGGGTATTTGGGGTTGTTAGAGATACTTTAAAAAGAATGATAACAAGAAAGGCTCCTTACTCTTCCGATAGCATCTTGATCGAGGTGGAAGTTTATTGGGATGATGAAGTCGTCCAATAGATCATAAAAGTTATGAAAATGCCAAATGAATGGCAGAAAAGCACTTAGTGACAAGATATAAAAATAAAGGGAGATCCAAAACTGCACTGATTAACATGAGAGAGAGAGAGAGAGAGAGAGAGAGATTAAGCAACTACTATTAACGCATTTGAGCATCTCCAATCCTGACTCAAACTCAAACTCTAATTCAAATTCGGGTAAAAAATGTCAAAAAAACCTTCTCCGATCCTGACTCAAACTCAAACTCAATTTGAATTTTACTCAAACTTAAACTCAAGCTGAGTTCTAACTCAAATTTTTGAGTAAGTAAATTTTTGAGTAAGTGATTGGAGAGCTCCTATTTAAAAGGAGCTTTTTACTCAAATCCTAACTCAATTTAAGTAAGAGTTTGAGTTAATGATTGGAGATGGTCTAAGTGTCCCTAATGGTATATAATCTTAATAATTAATAAAAGTAAGGTAAAGGTAAATTCTACATTGGAATTATGAAGAGATGTATTGAACACAATAGGCTTTTACATTAGCACTAAAACTGAATATTTGCATTGTAATTTTAGTAAACCACTAAAACCAGAAATAGAAAAGTACTTGACTTAAGGACAATTAGATACCCCAGAGCAGCTATTTTCGTTAGATAAGCTCGATTATTCATAAAGAGAAATTAAGGAGGATGTTGCCCATCAAATCAACCAAAAATTTCAATGTTTATAGGCTTCTTTCTTTTTTAAAAAATTTAAACCAACAGTGGTTTAAGAAATAAAAATTGATGAGCGATCACGCAAACTCATTTCTCCACATCTCTATATATTTATCTTACAAAGTCACGAACTTTAATTTCAAATATTGTGTATATTTCACGAACATACATGTATGTAGCAAAAATAATGTGAGAGAAGACTGACCTGTACTCCTTATAGCGATCAAAGGAATCACCACTCCAACCCTGGGTCTTATCCGCCGCCATAACCGAGAACGAAATCAAACACAACACGACTTCACAAACTCTAAACCCTAAGGTCGCCCTCTTCAACATCGCCTCCCTCTTTGATCTCCTTAATATCGACGTCACCGCCCTCCCGCTTCTCCTCTCTCCTCCCCCATCCTCACCGCCGCTGCCGTAACCAAAACCAACTCCACCACCTACTACGCCGGGACCGACCTTCGAAACCGCCGCTAACTCCTCCCTTACCGAACGATTAACCACCACCACCGGAGACGGTAACTTCGCCGCCGTTGAATTCGTATTTTCCGGCAGCGGAGGGGCCTGTTTTGGTTGTTCCGGCAGGACAGATTGGTGCGATGAGTGTGGAGAGTACTTGATGACAGCTACCATATCCTTGGAGTGAGACTTTTCCGGCGATGAGTCCGGCGGCTCTGGTTCGTCGGAGCGCATAGGGGAGTCTAATCGGAGGGGAGAATGAGGTAACTCGTCCTTGTAAATCCGACTCTGAGTCTGTTGTGACTCGGACTTTGATTTCTTCATGGTATGGTTTTCTTGGTTTTCCATTTTCTCGCAGTTTCACTCTCGCTCTTTAAAAAGAAGAAAAGCTTGTGTTTGGGGACTCGGAAAAGAAAGTAAAAGAAAGTAGAGAATGCTTTAAATTCATGTTATAAAGACAGCACCACGTGGCGTGCATGAATTGATGCGTTCCTCTATAATGCATTAGGTGTTGATTTGGTGTGGGTGCCGCAAATCATTCATCCCGAGAGACCAATAATTATTTGCCACATCATCAAAATAGTTTAGCAAAAGCCTAGTAATGCATTAGGTGTCGATCACTTACTGGTTGACTCAGTGTTATTTGTAGAGTACAGGTAGAGCACACAATCCACCTAAGCTACATGTAAGTGAAGGAAGTGTGACTCCCAAAAAGATTTTCCTGGTTAGGTTACCTGTGTTCAAGTAAAATGAAAATTTTGGAATTTTTTTTTTTAAATGATAATTAATATAAAATCAGCAATAACTTTACTTGAGCAAGGGAAAAGCATAATTGCTTGGAATGATGAGTTGAGTCAAATGTCCAATGTGGGGTTGGATATGCAATTTGGCTGTCAAATACAAATGCAAATTACATGGATCCATTTTCTCTGAGTAAAGCTACAAATTTATTATTAAATGACAAATATTAAAATAATTAAAATTTTAAATTATTGGACATGGCAGTACCATAGAATTTTTACTTTCGTGTATTTTTAATTAATTTTAAATAAAATTAATTAAAGGACCAAAATTTTAAACTATATATGTTATAGCGTAATTGAAGTTCTGCTGTCATGCAATTTTTAGGTCATCATAATTAATGCTATAAGATCAATTTAGCAAAATCATAGAATTTCAATTTTTTTGTAAGTTTTTTCTTCAATTCTTGATAAAATATTGTGATTCTCTTGAATGATCTCATTCAGAATCGTGTGATATTTTTATAAAATTATATGCAAAACAATATAAAACAATTCAATTTCCAATGGGATATCCATTTTGAAATTCTTATTTGCTGCATATGCTGTGCTAATAATACCAAGGCCAAGCTGGCATGTATTCATGATCATCAATGGACTTAAAAAAGTGGAGGGCAAGAAGCTAAGCCTGTGCTTGGATCTTGAAAAAATTGAGAAAAACTTTTTTATTTTTTTATTTTTTTTTTTACCCATTCCTTAATCCTTAATCTGAAATCCAAACATGGCATTAAAGATTAGGACAAATGGCACCACAGTCCACACCTTATTCGTATAAAATGGAGACATCTTTTTTCATTTAAAATCAAAAGTGCTTTTGGGTTTGCTTTGAATTGAAGGTGGGGTTTTTCCCTGTAAGCTAAAGACAAGGATTCCTTCCAACTTTTTCCTTTTTCTTGCTTAAGATAGGTTCCACTTACTCTACTGCAGATAGCATCTTTTCATAGAAGGAACCTCCCAAACAGTGGATTACGACAGTATATACCTAAGAGAAAGCAAGAAAAGCATCACATTCTCTCTCTCTCTCTCTCTCTCTCTCTCTCTCTCTCTCTCAATACTTCTATCTGATCTGTCTTAAATGCCTTAAATAACAGAAAAGAAACCACAAGAGATTTCGCTGTCTGACAACTTTAAGGAACCACTAGAGATTTCGCTTTCTGCTTTTGTTCTGAAAATTCGTTTTTTTAACCCACTATCCTAAGTAAAGGTATCAAACTTGATCATGATCATTGCAGTTTTAACTTCTTAGCATCTATGGTTCTTCAGGAATCTACAATAAAATCTAGACATAAAAATTACAGTGAAAGATGCGAGCAAAATCTGTAGCCGCACATAAAACTTCAAGAACTTTGCAGCTCATACAATTGTCACTCTATATTTGGCTGGTAAACTAAAATGATATACAGTTGAAAGAAGGAAAACTGTTGAACACGAAGACAGAAAAAGAAATTGCACAGAAAACAAGCCCTTACATTGTCAGGTGAATCTGCCATTTTTCAAGAACGCCATAAGCAGATCTTCTCAGCTTAAAGATGCTCGCGTTTCGTGCTGCCTTAGTAAAAGTGGTGTAATTAAGAGAACGATTACCACATCGTTCAGTCTGGTAGTTTCAAACGGTTGAACAACACTAAGAAACTTTGCTCGGGGACAATGTAAAGGAAACCAAGATCTGCACCTCTAACGTATGGCCCCATGCCCTAATTATAGCCATTGACAGGAGGAAAAAAGATTAAATGCGGAAGAAAAAACACTAATTCATATTGCAACTTACCACACACGTTAGAATTTGAATGAATGCTTGAAAACGACCTTAATTGGATTCATTACCTTGCCACTGAGTTGGAGAAGTTCACCTTCAACCCATTGTGGATTCCGGAACCCAAATTCTGCTATTCTTCCTTGACCTTTGCAACTTGCAACCTGGATGAAGGAGCTTCTGCAGTCAGAGGTCATATACTAGCAAATCCAAGGCAACCAAATTTGAAGCTCTCGATAAGAAGATATTTCAATGATTCAATATAATTGGATTGAGATTCAATGGTGTTGCAACTCTAGCACCTCATAATAAAGGTTTTTTTTTTTGGGTAGAGCATTCTAAAGCTATTTCTCATACATGTATGATTGTAACTCTGGTGTTAAATGTTATGCTATTTGCTGCCAAGTGCCAAGTCACTGTACCTGCATTTCTGAGTAACTAGTCATATGCTATGGATCAAAAAAAGAAAAGTTGTATCCTCCCACAAAAATAAACAATGATTTCATTTAAGTAAATGGAAAATTAACTTAAAGAATGGATGTAACAATCCATGTCACAAGAGAATTAGCATAAGCTAGGGTCTGACACGGATACAAAGTTCCTAACTCAAAAAATCATTTGCAACTATTGACACATTGTGAGGTGTCCAGCATTAAATAAATAAATAAAAAAAGAAAAAAGAAAAAGAAAGACAAAATAAATTTAAAAAATGCTAGTGTCCGATTAAGAATGTACAAATTGTGTTCTAGGAGGCTTGTGTAGTGAAGCTGGTATAAATTACTTTTGGATTCATGCGTAACATGATACTATGTAGCTAGCCTATTTTAGTATTTTCCTACAAGTAACTTCCACAAATAAAGGATGGCAGTTGCCTTTTGAAGAACAATAAAATTTCCTTCCAGCAAAGTATCAATTTTCTTGGGCAAGAATGCTTAAAATATTCTAAAAACATTTCCAAGGACACTTCCATAGTGGAGAACACTGTCTATGAATCTTCCAGATTTCAAGGTTCGAGAGAAAAAAATTTCAAATTTGTTGGTTGCTCATTCAATACCTGGGGAATATCAGCATTTAAAACAAAATAACCACCCTATTGTGCTCAGGATCAAAACAAAGAAAACAATAGAGAAACAAATGCAGAGAGAGAGAGAGAGAGAGAGGTAAGAAGTATATCCAATTGCAATCATTATTACCACTCCTAGTTCATCTGGATACATTCCACGGTTGGGGATGCGATTCCCTTTTCCAATCTTAGCACGAAATGTCACCTACAGAACCAGAAAATATATTGATTAGTATACAAGTTACCATTTTAGACCTAAATCAAATAGACATATTCGCATATAATAAGTAAACCACCATAGCTACCCAAAAATGAAAAAAGAACAAAAAAAAGGTAGCTATAAACCTGGCCAGCAGGAACATTTAGATCCCCCGTTAGCTTTACTGCCTCAACATATTCAAAGAACTCTACATCTGAAGACTTGTCTGTGTCATCCGCACCATTCCAATGACCAAATTTACGCCTCAGTTGGACAACCTCAGTGCCATAAGGGCCAAATGCACCAACATACAGGCCTACAATTCATCTAGCAATGTCTCAATCTCAAAAAATTTATTTATTGCTTGAATTGGAAATAAGAAAAGAAAATACAGGAAACCATACTCACCATCAAACGGATCTAAATCGCTTTTGGAAGTAATGATTCGACTAAAACTTGTATATTCGGATAGTCTGTTTCGCTTCTGCGCCTGACTAACAGCAAGTTTGACGATTTCACGCACATCTCTTGAAACCTAAGATAAAGATAGCAACTAATTAATTTACCATCAAGAAAAGCATACTAGGAAAATGGTCTAAAAGGGAGGGGGGGGCAATGAAATCATCTATTTCTATGATTCCTTTTACAACCATTTTTGAAATTTGAACCTCATTCTTCTTATATTTCCCAGAATTTAAAGTTCAATAGTTCTTCAATTTTGAGTTGGACCAAATTGATAATGAAACTGTTGTTCAAAACCCTCATAATGACCATGATAGAGAAATCCATGAAAGCAATTTACTACATAACTTGAAAACTGAGAAAGCATTTGAGTGTAGATGGAAATTGCTAGAAAGATAGCAGACTCTTAATTTCCATTTCACTTCGATTATCAAATGTAGTATGGATCCTTCAGTCCTTCACTAGTGCAATTCAAAAGCCTCATTGACAGAATTAATGGCAAGCAGAAATGCCTGAACTGGATTGTTCAAAACATTAGAATCTCATTTCCATGAACAGTGCACTCAGTTGATCAAATCTCACCTTTGAAGAAACCTTATCCGCACCCCAAAATGCCTTTGCAACATCGGAAGGCATGAGCTCAGAAATACCTTGAGCTGCAATAGCAGCCACTTTGACCTTAGACACTTTACTTTCTCCAGCATCATGATCTTGGCTTCTCCCAGGAACATGTAGCAGAAAAGAATCTCTCTCAATATCTCTAATTTCAGCCGGAAGGCGCACATACTCCTCCTTGGTAGGAGCATCCTCCTTATTATGTAAAACCCCACCTATAAAAAGTTTCATATCCAAATTCTTTTCCTCTTCCATCTCATCACTACTGGCTCCAATAGCAACCCCTTCAGGCTCAATCTCATCAAAATTACCTGCTTCATCGTCAGAATTCTCCCCAGACCTGGTCTTCTCATCATCTTCTTGCATCAACTGCTTCACAGAATCACTATCCTCTAGAACTTCGTCAGTAACATTAACATTCATGACTTTAACTTTCAATCCTGGAATTTTTTCTTTTAGAAAATTAATCACACTTTTTATCCCTTCCTCAGTTGCTTCCTCTATATTCATGCCCTTCTCCTCACTTTTTTCTGTCTTGCCCTCATTCCCTTGAATGTCTACAACAGTTTCATTCTCAGTTTCTGGAGTGGATGGGTCTTTTGTGGATTTGGATGGTGAAGTTGTGGAGTTTGTTGAATTTCCTTTGGCCCGCTGCAAGTATACTACCTGTCAACAGGTATAATGTCAGAAGCAGTTTGCCGGAACTGCATTGGAAAATTTAGAGAACTTAACATATCCTAATGAATGAGACTCTCCACTTGAGGAATGCCAGGATATCGAAAATCATAAGGGAGGTAATCCCAAGCCTAGATGTTTGTTAAGTTGAAAACATTAGCCCCTCTTTAGATCTTCACAGTTGAAGTGTTGGACCTGCATTGGAATATCTGAGGTGTGAATTTGATGACAATGCAACAGTTTCAACCTAAGGGGGATGCACTCGTGAGGAATTTGTCCCATAACCTTCTGCTGAATCATATGCCAAATCTTTCACACATGTCCAAAAATAAGAAATAGAGAATATGATGTTAGGTGTCAGATTTTAGCACAGGGAATCTACTGCATGACTAATCTGGCAATGATGAATGGCCCAATAATCCAGCCCAGTTTCAGACGAGGCATATGCCAGGCCAAGTCCAAAACTAGTTATATACTAAGAGGATGTTCTAAAAATTCAGTATGTGGACCAATCATAGTCATACGCACAATCAGGTCAACGCTTTAAGGTGGCTGCTATCAGGTTGAACAAATTCAATATTAGACACCCATCAGCATTCCTTGTTCTTTTAGGGCCTATCCAAAAGAGAATTCAGTACTTCTAGGTTGTACATATATTGCTAGTACAAACTGCCTTTCGAGGAAAAAGTTGAAGTCCATTACTTTGTGCTTGCCTAATTGTCCCTAATTCAAATTTATAAGAAGTATGTGGATATTATATACATTATATATTAACCCACCAATTTTGGCATATGAAATTTCTCTTTCATAAGAGATAGTCAAAATTGCATACAATGAACAGGAGTTTTAAAATGTCCAAAAAACGGAGGATTTTACAAGGACTGCATCATCTTTGTGCCAGAAAGGATGTCCAATTGATCAAAATTTGGGTAAACCAATACTTTACCCGTATAATTATTATAATATGTTTACTGGTTATTGATTGATTCAATTGCACATTAATTTTAATATCATTATATAACATTTATTCAGTTGAGTTGAGTATAATATTTGGAAATTGTATCCAGAAAGATAACATAATAGCAGTTTGGGTGAGCCAAGCTTGAATCGATTCAGATTTCAGATTCATATTTATGACAGGATGGCCCTGCACTTGAGTTCAAATGCAGGCTGGACTGGGAGAAGCTACCAGCCTGGTGAAAAAGAAAAAATTGGCCGGTTATATGTCCTAACAATGATCCATAACAACATTTAACCCACCATTTAACATTCCTTAATGGTCCACTCAATGGATACTCAAGAGTCAATACTTAACAAACATTCAAAATTGTTATTATCATAAATAATTCAAAAACAAACACTTGGCACCAAATCTCAGAGTTCATTAGTATTGACTATATATAGGCCCCTTGAATTTACCTATTATGAAAAAAAATATATATATATGTTTGCATAAACCAAGTCGTCAAAAACAGCCCAATTCCCAACTGTATACATACTGACTGGGTTTTATCAAACTCAGTTTTCACTGAGTCAAATCAACTTATAAACCAGATATTTATCAAGTCACATATAGGGTCAAGTTTTGGTGACACATGGCTCTTACCCATGATTTGACACATGGTTTGCAAAACCGTATATGGAATAGTTATTTTGAGAAACGGAGCATTAGATTAGATGATATGTTTATACACATCACATCTGCCAAAAATCACATTGATCCAAGGGCTATTTTTTTAAAAAAATGTCACAGTTTTGAAATAAACTGTAAAAACCTGTTACAAACTGTCACAGTTTTTCAATGTTGGTGTTCTGAAAAACCAACCATTAGATTAATGTGATTTTTGGCAGACGTATTGTATGTAAGCAGAATGTTTAATCCAACGGTCAGTTTCTTAAAATAAATGTCCCATATATGGTTTTACAAACCACGTGTGTGTGTGTGTGTGTATGGCATGCCCCGGCGCGTGTGCATCACGAACAGTCCTGATGTGCCGCATGCATGTGTACTATCGTGTACCAGATCCAAACTGTGTATATATATATATACAGTTCTGTTCATACAAGGATGTTCTAATATAACTAATATCAGCCCACTTAATCCCTAACCTTTGAAATAGATCCAACGGTAAGTGTTAAAAGGCCAGTTAAATAGATCCATCAATTGGATGTATTTTAGAAGTTAGGATTAAGTGGACTTATAAGAGTTATATTAGGACATCCTCATAAGAACAAAAATGTGTGCATATATATATTGGAAAAGTTCCGTGTGCGCAGGGGGTGAGGGGTGGGGTGTGGTTGGCATACATTAAACACGCTTACTAAATATAGCCGACAATTTAAAACCTAAAAATAGCATATGTGCATCACCTGCATAACGTATGTCTCGTCAGCATCTTTGGCCACAAAAATTTCAAACAGCGGGGTTCCAGGAGATGCGGTGACCAACTGTCTGTTACAAATAAAAATCACTAGCCTTTTCCAGCAGAACAGAAGCTAATAAAATCCTGAAAGATTCTTTTACCTTGGACTGTAACTCCTGCCAACAAATCTGCCCACTCCAGGAGTTATACGGACTAATCTGCCAAAGGGATCGTCAGAATCCTTTGAGCAGCCCACCCACCAACCTACCTGCAAATAAAGGAATAAAAAAAAAAAAAAAGAAGAAAAAAATGTGTTTTTTTCATAATTAATAAGTTATAATAAATCAAGTTAACAGAGAACAGTCTTTTAACTATAGCTTGGGTTTATAGTCAATAATCAATTTTGTGCAAGCTTATAAATAGCCTTTAATAATTATTTGAAAACTATGACATGTCTTGGCTTTTATGATTGGGCGAAAATACTTAAAAAAATTCTCCTCTCTCTTCTTGAGAAGAAGCAAACATTATTTAACCCCTTTGTTAGCCAAGGGGGTGTGTCCAAATTTCTTGCACAATCTCTTTATATCTTCCCAATCCTAGTCTTTTTTCAGCTTTTACAATTTTTTTTTACTAGTCAATTATTAAAAAAATCAAATAATAAGAAGAAGGAGAAGAAGATGAAGATAAAAACGAAGATATGGAAATGGAAATGAAGAAAAAATACACAATCTGTCCCAATTGGCATGATACGGATATGGGGGATTAAAACAGGTCACTAAAGAGTGAAAAAGGAAATTATTGAAGACAATTAATACTAGTAGCTAGGAAAATTACCAGCCCGCTTCCTGTATATCTACACAACCTTGAAGCATCGTGGTAACGTTCTTCATCTATCGCGTTCTGCAGATGAACCAAAAGATCAGATCAAGAGACAAATAGTTGAAGGGTCATGTTTACAATCAGCGATTCAACTACTGAACTAACCTTCAAGTGAGACATAATTTCAGCAACACTGTCCTTAGATGTAGCTTCCGCAATAGCCTTTTTCAGTTTTGCAGCTTCGTGGAAGTCCTGCTTCTCAATTGCATCCTCTAGTTGAAACTGTAAAGCATAGTGACGGTTAGAACAAAAGCATGTGTTTGTCACTCGTGCATGTTTGTTTGAACTTTAAAGATTAATTGTCCCTTATAATTCTGGTAAAGTTCTCATCCTTCTGTAATCAACCAGCTCTAACACAAAACCAAGGGTAAGAGATCTCACTATGTCAGCCACGATGAGCTCAGTTACATTCAATCTAAAAGTTCTGGTTCTCGTTCGGGCATTTCCCAAAACTTTAGAATGATACTTCATAATTCAAATTTTATAAAGCAATCCGCGCATTGTGTGAGAAATTTGATAAATATATCAGAAGACATGATTCAAGCACTTTAGAATGAGCGGAAAGTCGACATTACAGGGATGATTAAAAAAAGAAACAAACACTCCAATTTGAATGTTAACAAGAAAGATAGTACTTGCACAGGGATTAGAATACCTGTCACGCTGAGCCTTGTAATTGCTACTATTGAAAAATAGATATGCGAAATAGATAGAATATACACAGCTGAGACATAAGGTGATTTGGGCACCTGAGGCTGTAATTGAGAATCAAGACATTAGATAGATTGGGTTGGGCTGTGCGATTATGATGGCATTGAACTCATGCCCCCATGGACAATATAGAGACTAAAACCATATTGAGCTATAGACTCCCAGCCAGAGCGTCGGTAAGTGCAGTTACAAGTTACAATTCACCCTGTGTTTTTTCACCTCCCTTATAGTTAGTCCAAGCTACAATAACTGTGACAATCTTACAAAAACTGAAATTGATAGTTAATAAATAAATAGATACTCATCAAAGAATATATATGTAAACTACACACAGTGTGTACCAAAATTGAAACCCCGGTGATCAAATATAATTTAGAAGGTACCCTTCGATGTGTTGCTATTTGTGAAATGTTTGTTTTTGCAGCCCCAAAGGCCGAAGAGGTTCTCTACTTCTCATAAAAGATGACAACTAATTTGGTTTTCAATTTTAGCCCGAAAAAGTAAGAACTTAAGAACCCACTAAATAAAATTAAAAATAATCATTTACTAAAAACAATTAAAAATAATCAGAGAGAGAGAGAGAGACGAAACGGGTAGATTGAGAAGCAATAGAGAATCATCCAACAAATATGAATCTTCACCAAATTTAGCAATAGGATAAACTAAGTTTAAGACCCACTGGGAAAAGAAAGAAAGAAAGAATATTCAAGTTAAAATAGAGAGAGAGAGAGAGAGAGAGAGAGAGAGAGATCAAATAATAAACAACCATCCAAAGGAAAAATATTAATCTTCAACAAATTCAGCAATTGGGAACACTAAATTGATAACCCACTTAACAGAAATAGCTAAAACCCGTGAAATAATCGCATTTATATCATATATATATATATATATATATATATATAGAGAGAGAGAGAGAGAGAGAGAGGAGGGACAAGGGGTACCTTGAGAAGAGAAGCAAAACTCTCGGCCTGTTCAACTTCAGAGAAATGGCGGCTCCATCTATTCCAATCCCAATCAGAAGAGCTATTATCGTTGTTGTTGTTGATAATATTGTTGCTGCTGCTGCTGCTGCAACGGCAACACATAATATTCGAATTCTTGCGGTTAATCCTCAAATTTGCAGGCGATTTACAGACAGTCCAGCCCCAACCCAAGAAATGTCGGAGATTGACAGATTTATTAGCAGATAATTGAAAAAAATACGAGTGCGAGTGTTTCAATTGAGGCATAGGGACTGCATGTCCCATGCCCCACGCATTTGCCACCGCCATTTCTCTCTTCAATCCGCGCCCATCTCTCTCCTCTCTCTCTCTCTCTCTGTGAAGCAGCACAAGGTTGATTTGTGAGGAGTTTGATAGAATATATGGATAGAATCGCCGGATAATTCACAAACTCACATGCTTCAGCCTAATAAAATTGGGCCTCATCCTTCGAGCAGCGGGACCCATTTGATAAATATCGCATCATGTACTACGGATTAAAATTCGACACATCTAAGTATTGGATATTGATGGATTTACAAGTAATCTTTCTTATCTTTAAGAATTAGTTTGAATCCCAATTTCTACAAAAGTGCGTGTAAAATATTCTATATTGTTATAATTTAGGACATTTTATATCAATAATTCTAAAATTTTGAAATTTTATTTAAATAAATCCGATTCATAGATAATTGCGTAAATATTTTTTTTAAATCAAAATAGCCTTATGTAAATAAAATAATAACCATTTTACCAAGTAAACGGTGAAGAAGTGAAAGTTTTTTTGTTAACAATTTCCAATATTGCATTGAATTCTCAATTTAATATATAATGCTCAATCCTAAAAAATGAGTAGAATTCCCAATCTTTTTAAGAATCCCCAATCCCCAATCCCCAACTCCAACTCATCATTACACACCCATTAATGGAAGACAGAGAATTACATGCATTAAATATTAATTTGACGTGTTGGGAATTGAGAATTATGTGAAAACCTAGGAATTATGTATAAAATTAGAGATTCAAGATTATGTGCAAAATTAAAAGTCAAAGTCAAATTTTGACCGTTTGAAAATTATTTTGGTAAAAAAAAAAAACAAAAAAAAGCTATGATAAGTTCGCTTTTGTAACTATCTTTGGATCAGGTTCATTAACGTAAAATTCCAAAAACCTAGAATTATTGACGTAAAATGCCTTATAATTTTATTTTTTAAAAAAAAAAAAAACTGCATTAACAATAATGGCATGATAGTCAATATAATAATTGACATTGAAAATCAACTTGATACAAAGAAAATAATCAACGATCAAATGTGAATTAGGTGAAAATCAACTTTATTGACTTGATTTAGTTTCGGAGAAGTTTATCTTATAAATGCCTTCCAGATCAAATGATAAAGTAGGTAAGAAGTGTGCCTAACACCAAGGTTAAAACCATTGTTGTCAGACTTGGACCGGACCGGCCAGTTCAACTAGTTGAATTGGGAATTGGGTGTCTCACTGGGTGGTTCAACCCTCTAAAATCCAGTTTTAATAAAAACTAGTCAACCTAGTTAGAAAACCGGCCGGATTTTTGGTCTTTTTTTTTTTTTTAAATAAAAAGGTACTAAAATGACTGAAATAACCTTAATCATTTTACAGTCTCTTAAAGCCAAGAAGGCTAAAAAAGCAAATTAGTCTAAAAAAATTCCAAATAGCAAAAAAAAAAAACCAAGGCACCTAATTTAATAATACGATATTTTTATTTTGCATATATATATATATATATATATATATATATATATATATATATATATA
>JAESVK010001301.1:7008917-7030010 GCA_017140935.1 Hamamelis virginiana
ATATATATATATATATATATATATATATATATATATATATATATATAATAAAGATTGATCAAGAGTAATTTTCAATTTTCAATTTTGATGACTGTACATAAATTCAACTATATGAATTGATTGTACAAACATTTAAAAAAATATTATATTTTGAATCTTTTATAGCTTTTATTCTAATAAATAAATAAATAATAGTATATTTATGACATCACGGTTCAAACCGTTTGACCCGACGGTTGAACCGTTTGACCCTTAATCCGATAACTTTTCCGATTCAATGAACGATATGGGTTTTAAAACTTTGGTTAAAACACTTGCCGCATCAGCAGGCAAATTTTTCTTTCAAAGAGGGGTATCCTAAGCCTACTTACGCCAGGGTCTAGGCCAAGCTAACCTACTAATCCTTAATTATGTGAAATTTGTCCATAACCCTTTTAGTCTAATTGTGTCTCCATCCCTTCTTGTAAATGGAGATCAAGAGAAACTTATATTTTTTTCTTGAGTTTTTCTATTCTTGGATTTTCTTGGGTATCTAAAATCATGACAAAATATTTAAAGTGAGAGTTGAATCATATTTTCAAGCAAACCCGAGTATTAAAAATAAATCCAAATAGAGTATCCCAATTCATCTAAGTTTAAGCTCAATTTAATGTATCTTTGCTTTGTTGTTTAAATGTGTTATTGTTTTCTTGTTTAATGTTCTAATGTCTTGATATTGTTTTTTTTTTAAATACTTAATGAAATATTTACATGAATTTTTTGTTGGGTAAAAAATAAAATAAAAATAACAAAAAAAAGAATGAATCATCTTTCCACTATCTGACTCACCAATACCATTTTCAACTTGTGTTGCCACTTGCGCCACGATTGAAAGTATTAGATATTTAGATAGATGAATTGATGGTGTTCTTGCCCCATAGAAGGAGAGATTAGACCTTCAAAGCTTGATCCCACTATTTATAAAACAATTGGAATAAAAGAAGACTTAACTTGCATGTTAAACTGTTAAAGTGCACCATGTTTTTTTCTTTTTCATTTAATTTTTTCCAATCACCCTGGCGAATAAGTATTAATGCACTTTCGTATGTTGGAATCTAATCTCTCTTGAAAAATGAAAATACATATATGTCATTATAAATTAATACACGTATAGTTGATTCTATTGCCAACCACACATATTACTAGTAGCACCTACCAATTAATAAAATTTTATTACTATTGTACCCACATGCAAATTTACTATTAAAGGTAATATTAGATAAATAAAATAAATCACATTACTTCTCGCACCCATCTTCTTCTTTCCACATTCATATATTTTTCATAAACCCTAATCTCACAAACTTTTACACATATTCTCGTATAACTTTCTGAAAACTCTAATAAAAAAAAATATTTATTGATAAATGAATAATTAAATGGTCATGTGTAATGATTCCAACAATGAAAATATACATTTTTTTTTTTTTTTAAGTATGATTCACTTTTTTTTAAGTTGTTATAAATTCAAGTTCATGCTTTTGTTCAACTCTGCGATATTGAACATCAATCAATGTTCAAATAGGGGTAATTAAACATATCACTATGTTCAGTCACCCCAACCAAACATATAAAAATGTTCAGCAGCGGATGTTGAACATTACAGAATGTTTAGTCACTCCAACCAAACATATAAGAATGTTCAGTAGGGATGTTGAACATTGCAGAATGTTCAGGAGACACCAGTAGAATATCATCCTATGTTCAACAATCGTCAGTCGAATATATTAGAATATTTAGCATACTGAGTTAGAACATATTATAGAATGGTTGGCCTACTTTCTCTTCATAGAGTGAAGAAAATAAGCTTATTTGTGGGATGAATGGTGAAATGGTTGGGTTACTCTATTTGCAGAGTGAAGAAGACAAGTCCCTCTTTGAATGGAAATAAAATAAAAAATATTTGAGACTTTTTGGTATTAAACTTATGTTTTAGGGTTTGTTGAGTTGGGATTTGTTTGGGTATTATAGAAGGTGTAAGTAGTAAAAAATTATATTTTAAAATTTTACTAGGTGGGTGTAGATAGCAAGTGGGTGCCACTAGCAATATGGATGGGTGGCAATAAAATCACCCTACATGTATGGTTTAATAACATTAAAAATTAAATTAAAAAAATAATTACATTTTACTAGTCCAAGGAATTCCTAATTCCTACCATGTCCTCCGCTATTTTCTTTTTCCAAGCTTTTCTGCAACATTCTTCTTTAGCTTTTGTACTTCTTTTCATTCTAAATATCGGCAATCATGATAACTCTATAACTTTCTCGTCCTTTTTTGTGTGTGCTTAGCCTAGTGATAGACATTAGTAGGTTAGCGATTAATTATTAGTAGGGATATACATTGGTAGGTTAGTGATTAGTTACTAGTAGGGAAGGGAAGCAACAGGAGATCAATTCGCTCATAATGAATAGCACTCATAATCTCTTTTTTTTGGATAAGAAGCACTCATAATCTCATTCAGTTATATATATATATATATATATATATATATAAACCACATATCCCAAGCTCTTGTTGACTCTAAAACCTATTAGCATACTAATCACATAAATTACCAACCATTTTGATAATAGCTTGAAAGAGATTCATATAGGATGTTTTGGTCCATTCATGTCCAAGTTCCCATAGATAAATCCCTTTAAAATAATAATAATAATAAAAAAAAAAATTTACAAGTTGAGATTGCTTGACTTACAAGTGCAAACAAAAGGTACGAAACCATAATGCAAATTGCAACCCAATCAAATGAGTGGATGAGAAATGATTACTAGGAAGCCACGTTTTCTTACTGTGCAACATTGAAACCATGTGAAGTCTCTATGTTTCATCTTAAACTAGTCTATTTCCAACATCTCATTCTGATTTCACGACAGGGGTCGGGCCGGGCCCCACCATTATCAAGTATCAACTATCCACCAAAAACAAATCCACCTTCTTTAAACTGAGCTTGTAAATTTAATTTAATCTGCATTTTAAATCCTATTGTTTAAATTTAGCTTATAAAAATTAACGAGTTGCATTTAAATTATGGGCAAATCTCTCGAATTAAGCTCAATAATTTTGTTATTTAAAAAATTAAAAAATTTATACTTTACTCACGTTTAAGCTCAAAAATAAAATTAGTATTTAGTTCATTTGTTAATACTTGGCTCGTTTATCTGACATACATTCGAATTCAAATGAAACACTCAATTATATATACAAAAATGATCAAGTCAACGTATGCTTACATAAGATTATGTACGCATGAAGTTAGTATATAATTGTGGAATATACGAGATTCAAAATACTGACCGTTAGATTAGATACCATACTTATGTATGACATGCAAACCAAAAATTACAGAAAATTACAGCGACCAAACCGTCTATTTCTCATAAATGTCACTTAGAAAAACTGTAACTATTTTCAGTGATCACAGTAACTAATTTCAGTTATCACAGGTTTTTCTATCAATATTTTGATTTGCTTATAATGGATCTCCATGATTTTTAGCATGTAAAATAGCAATAAAAAGAATATATAAAGAAATGATCCTATAGTCCTATCTTACTTTAGTTAAAGTAAACATGAAGTTAGACTAACCAAAAAAACAATTGTAGTTTGTGTCCATTGCTCCAATTTACTTGGTGGATCAATCAATGAATCTTTTACATTACAATCAAAAACCCGCAAAAACGCATTGAGAAAGCAATGGCTAGAGATGGACAAACTTCACTTTAGCTCCTCTTAGCTAGTTAGTTAGAACATGAAGTAGAACATGTAAAATGGAATCCAAGAAACAGTTTAGTGTTGAAGTTGAGGTGGGGTGGACTGACCAGCAAGCACACATTCCACGAATGGCACCGGCTCTGTGCTTGATGGGTGCTGAGTTGCCACTGGCTGACCTCCATTCTCTGCAGCTTCCAAATCGATGCCCCCATCATCACCTGTCCCTGCATTTCCTGTGCGGACTGGGCGAAGCAGACCCTGCAATCTCAACAGATAGCTCTGACTGGGAGGTTGGGCTCTCACATATCGAGTGGTTGTCACGACACTGGGAGTTGACCGTTCAGAATCAGCTCGAAGATTTGACAGGGCGCTGAGGTCAAGGTTTGGGAAGACCGAGCAACGGCACCGAGGGCATTTCACATTCAGTCGGAGCCATTCATCAATGCATTCCACATGGAAATTATGAGCACAAGGAAGGCCGCGAACCTGCAACACTTCTAGTAAGAATATTTTGCTCTAGTGTCTTATAATGGCCGCACTACTAAAAACGTGTGGGAGTTCAGGTGGGTGGATCATGATTGTGGGGCATGCACCCTCTAACTGCACAGTTTGTGTCTGATTTTTCCTTTTTCATATAACTTGGCCGATGTCACTTTAAAGATTAACTTTTTTGATAGCTTGTCCAAAATCCAGGAGCAAAGTTTGTGTGAGACTGACAGCTAGCATAAGACCTATTGTTGTCCCTCAGAACATGAATGTTTAAAATTTTCAAACTTAAGCTAGCTCCACCTTAGATATGATCCTCAACAGAGCCAAATGGCCAAAAAGATCTCTGCTGATGAACCCAAATGGTTGCAACAATGATTTGTTGAGTGGAAAAGCTTCCCTCACTAAAAATATATATTATAATAAAATAAATAATACAGCATGTCTGTCACCTTAAACTTTAAATCAGTATAGAAGTGTGGTGGTCATGTAGATAATTAAATTTTGGTCTAAGGAGATAGTTACCTCATTCCCCACATGGAATTCTTCTAAACAGATGGGACACTCACTGCAATCAGTTGGAACAGCCTTTAGCCTGAACTTTGGAAGTTCCTGAATGAGTGCCTCCACTGCTTCTCTCTGTGTGCAAAACCAAAACAGAAACCCCAGCCATCGGAATTCAGAAATGATAGAATTCAAGTGAAAATAAAATCCACATTAAGAACTTTTGAATATTACTAATGAGAGATAATAGTACCTAATAGATTGCTTTTATTTTCTAGTTACTTCCATAAAAGATCACAAGAAAGAACTAATACATTTTCTTTTTTTTCATTTTTGAGAGAATATCTGATACATTTTCAAAGAAAATCAAGCATAAAATGCTCAATTAGCCTCCCAGTCTATTAGATATTGCTTAGAATACAGTAAATGAGTTTCCAACCTATGCTCAATTAGCCCTTTAGTTCAAATCAACTGCTCGCAATGCCAGTGTAAGCCCTGAGTCACCTAAATTGGTACTGCAATATGGGTTTGACTTGAAAAAATACAGAATTTTTAAAACGTAAATTTTTTATAGTTTTTTTTTTTTTTTTTTTTTGGTGAGGAAACCATATATAAGATATAGGCATTCTTGAATAAGAAGAGACCATTGCCTTCCAATTCCTCAAAATATCTAAAAAAGCATACCCATGGAATTCTTTGGCAACCAAAACCCATAAAGAAACTAACAAGCTGAGCTTGTCCTTTATACCCTCCATGTTATCAATCTTGTCCTTAAGATCCTGGCATTCCTCTCGTTCCACAATAGCAACATGACTACATCCCACAACCACCCTTCCTCTTGGGAGACTAAATCTGAGAAATATGCAATGGAGGAAGCCAATGATCCCCTGAGGGGCTGCCCAACTTGTCCTAGCAAGGCCCAAAAAACAAGGAGGAGAAGAAACATAGACAGGGTCCCAATAGGGTTCAAGTGTGATATCATATTGCAGGTTTTCCACCAAAATAATAATAATAATAATAATATTATTATTATATTGCAGGTCTTCTATCAAAACAATGAGCACAACGAATAACTACATTCAAAAACGAAAGTGGAGCACCAGCTCTAAACTTCTAGCTCTGATAATGAAATTAGTAGTTACCTGAGTTGGAGTCAAGTAAAGTCCAGGATGGTAGGCAGCAGCATCCTGGCTCATGCCTCTCATCTCTTGACCTGCAGCTTCAAATGCCCAATCTGGTACCTGGACCATGTCAACCAAAACCTGAAACAAGTAAAATCTGCCTTACTGAACCTGATGGGATCTTAGGACAGCAGAAGTAAAATAATATATGGATATAAGTTTGCACAGAGGACCACAGGGACAATCAATTTTGAGCAGGCATGTTACACAGTTAAAGAACAATATTGCAATCAGGTCCTCCATCAGATAAGCTCTATCAAAACAAATTTAAGCTATTTTTGTCTTGGGGAAAAAAGAATGCATTACATGTAATAAATGCATCTCTAAGCCTTATTATAAAAGACTCCTGGACTCTTTGCACAAATATTTTGCAGGTCTTAAGCAGGCAGCAATACAAATGAAAAGCAAGAGTAATTTTTGTCCAAATTAGAGTTTGACCCTTTTTTTTTCCTGTTCATGCTTGTCTGAACTAGTTCAGTGATTCAGAGTTACAAAAATTGCAGACAAAATATTTTCCAATGATGATTTCTCAATTTTTGAAAATCTTGTTTTTGAGGAATAGTAAAGATGAAGATATAGTGCTCGCAAATGTAATGTCTAGAAAATAGTTCTTTTCCAAACTCTAAGATGAACCCTTTTAATTCCTCTGTAAACTGCTATATATTATCTGCTTCCAAAAGAATATGTAGAGTATCTTGACAACCTAAAAAATCCATCATTTTTCATTCCGTGACAGATGGAAATTTTTTTATCTGGGTTTGTTTCTCTTGTCAGTGGGCATTGGAAGCCATTATTCCATTTGAACACACCATAATTGTTTCCAAATGCTTTGATAGGAAGTTCATAAAAGAAAAAATAAGTTCACTCCTGCCATTGCAGGTTTCGTATCAACATAGTCAAAATGCATCTGCACAGAAAAACCCCCTATATACAAACCCAATACGCACGTGTTGCGAAGAAAAAAGAAATCAACTACATGCATTAATATATAGTCATATTACAGATACCATATTATTTGTTGCATCGAATGAAAAAAAACCTTGGATGACACCAGAGGGCTTGACTTTATTGCTACAAGATTCATTGTGCCCTTGGCAATCAAACAAGTTGAACTCGATCGTTTTAGAAATAATCAGAAAAAACAAACTGCTCCAAATTACTTAGTGTAGACTCTAGAATATATTTTAGAGGACAAGGTGAACTACAAAGTGAACTTCAAAATCTTAAGAATTATTTAATTCAAAAACTGCACTATATAGTCAAATTCATCGTGGTCCCACCCATCCAAGAGCTTACCATTCAAGAAAGTTTAACAAAGAGCAATTTAAGGTTTTTTTTTTTTTATTTAAAAAATGTCCATGAAATTTTCAATGCTCAAATAGAAACAACCCATATTGGAAGTACATCAAATTAATAAGGATTCGACGAAGACATTTTTAAGTTCGTATAAAAAAAATTAAAAATAAAAAGGGACTGCACTTGTTCTGATGATCAAGTGACCAATAATCATGTAAGCCATTTGTAAGAGTTACTCCCCACAAAAACACTCCAGCAACAGTAACATGATAGAGATGGCTTGTATGTATGATGCACTATATCATACATACTTATTGTTCTACTGCATTTATACAGTAACCCTCTATCTGGTTCTTAAAAACAATGAAGAAAAGGAAAGGGAAATGCTTAACGGATAAAAGTAAATAAAAAAGAAATTATTTGTAAAACCTTCCCATCCTCTCTCATTCTTTCCAAAATTCAGTAGGAACTGGAATGTATTAGATTAATTCACTTCAAGAATCCTATTTTCTTTCCAAAATCCAGAAAGAAAATGCAAGGTCAACATTTCCGAGGGTACAGCAACTTACCTATAAATTGTCCAAAGAAAGATTAGCCTCAGATAAAACTTTTTGTACTTACTTTATAATGGACGAACACCAACAAAATGGTCTAACCTCAACATGATTCACATAATGAGATTACCTTCTTTCCCATTTCTCTAAAAATCCAATACATCATTTCTTTTTTCTATGTTGCTCACATGACTATGGGAGAATTAGTCCATTCTAACATTGATTCTAAAAGTAACAGGCTGTGAAGGTTTAGAACATTCATAAAGCCCCAGTTAATTCATGCAATATTGATAGCAAAAATTGGGGGAAAAAATGATGAACAAAACAAAATATCTTGTAAACACTTCAGAGTTCAAGATGCAAAAAATTGTAGAGCTTACCCCATATTCTGAAATAGGAATCCCTTGTTGAGCGCGTTGTAAAAGTGCTTGTCTTCGTGTAAACCACTGCAAAAGATAAGAGTATATAGAAAAATAAAGGATAAAAAAAAGGGCATAAATCTTTTCATAAGATAATCATCATGGAACAACATGATTAAGTACAAGGTTAGCGCTTATAGGCCAAAACAAAGCACGTTAAGTATGGAATTCAGAATTTGAGTAAGAGATTGAAAAGGAAGCTCTCACTCATGTCACGGAGTAAAGTGGTTATTGAATTTAATTAAAAATGTACAGAAAGAACACAGCTAACCTTCCCCATTGATTTGAAAGCAATACAAAGGAGTCCACAGTAGCTGAAAAGCAACCAAATAAGGAAACCCCATTCCTGACCTTCTTCAGGCAACTACAAGTAATGGAACACACAACCTTCACTTAATAAGATAGTTTGAAGATTACTATAATAAGATAGTTTGAAGATTACTATGGCTCCAGAAATGGAAAAAATAAATAAGGAACTTACACAATTTCTGGCACCAGTGAACCACAGTGTACCAATTATAGTCCAAGTCCATAGAAAGGGATAAAGTAGCAGAGAAAGAATTGAAAGAACCACTACTCTTCCACAAAAGCGAGCCTGCCTCTGCTGCCGCCCAAAATCTCTAAAAGTGCATAAATTGAACAAAAAAGAAAAACAGTTCAGATACATACAAAATACCACTGGAGAACAAAGTAAAGGACAAAACAAAACACACATAAAGCCACTCTAGAAGAAAATTTGACAATGAAATTAGTGACTTAGTCAAACAGACAATCAAATAGATGCAGTGACAGAAGCATAGCCATTATCAGTGGCGGAACCACAGGTTTCTAAAAATTAATATATGATCTTTACATTATTTTGTTTATTCATTAGATATATTTGTAGTGGTGATAGAAGGTTTAGGGTGAGCTAATTAAAAACCTTCTTTGTGGATTGATTGTTGTAGTATGGTTGTATGTTAGCCTGGGAAGAATTAAAGTCTTAGAGGTAATATTATAAATTCTAATAATACTAGTTTAATTGTTTTAGTCTAAATAGATATGAAGATGATTTAAGGTTGAATAGATAACATTTTTTTTTTAAACAATAAATATGATTTGTCCTCTTTCTTTTTCCAAATATCAGTTAAGGCCGAAAGATAATGGTGATATTTTTCATGACGAGATTTAGTGTTGAATCTTAATATATTTCTCATACTTGAACTTTTGAAATTCTTGTTTTAAAATTTTGGTGCCCCAAACACAAACTCCTAGTTCTGCCCTTGGCCATTATCTAATAAGAATTGACATCTAGGAGAGTACGGTAAATGTATTGAAAATAGAGTCTCCATCTGCCTATTGATTCATATTTCATACAATCATACAAAAACACTAAGTCAATGCTCTAATCAACCGGTTCAAAAACACTAGGCTCCAGGCTCCAGTCTCCAATCTCAATTGTGACAGTAATGGAAAAGAAACATTTTGGACAACAATACAATAACAATGATGTGGGACTCTGACCACATAAATATAAGCACTGTAAATTTGAGAATAAGGTCAGTTGGCATAATCAATCCTTTAGCTCACACCATCATGCTCTTATTGCCAAGAGCCCAAGGCAATAATCCGGTTACTCCAATAGATGAGGTTGTTGAATGTGGACTTCATGCTTGTTAAATGACTCAAATTTAAGATGTAAATATAAGCATATACAACTGTTTAGAAAACACATACATGACACTAGTGTTGTCTTTTTTATGTGACTTGGATCCAATATATCCAAAAATATTCTGCAGTTTATCGGTGATAGATTAAAAAGCATGCCCCCCTCTCCTCTATATTTGTGCATGTCTTATACAGATGAATATTTTGCCTAAACATTTGGAAATGCTAAGCTGTCTAGGAAACAGAAAACCTCATGAACATACAAGGGAACTATGAATCAATCCATGCACTCATGCATGGACAAAATTATTTAATGGTTATGAAAATCCAGTAGATAAGGGTGAGTTGATTCAAGTTTAAGGTCTTAAAAGGACAAAAGAAAAGCACAAGAAAACGTTTTTAGAGGTGATGAAAATGACAACTGTGCCAGGGATTTAACAGAGGATACGACCCTTGATAGAGCTGAATTAGCCGACCCATGTAGTTGGGATTAAAGCTTTATTGAGTTGAGTTGAGTTGAGAGATGAGTAAATCCACATAACATAGATAATTAATACTTTTTTTTGAAATAAGTAGAAGTTGACGGTGTTGAAATCAAATAATCCATGATAGCATAAGATCCTCGCTACAGAATTAATAGTGACCTTAACAGAAAAAGATAGGAGGACTTACAAACCCATTCCAGTAGCAAGCCCATTATCTATGAACATCAAGAGCCGAAAAACAAACACAGTAGTGTAGTCAACCTAAACTCAATAAAGAAACAACGCGAATCAGAACAAAACTTTCCCTTCTATGAATCCAAACTAATCTTCAAGAAAGTTAGAAACTCACCACAATCCATATGTGCAACGGGTATATACAGTGATGGTACCGCTTCCAATTGATTGCGACAATGATTCTAATAGTCAATTGTTAAAGAATGCACACAAAGCAGAATCTTAAAAAGGTTCAGATTGAAATGGCGTTTGTAAGATTCTAAATTTTCATTTTTTTTTTCTTTTCCTAAGATTTCTCATCAATCAACCAAACGGACCATTACAAATCAAGACATGAATGATTATCAAATAAAGAACTTGCGCGAATGCACCCACTTAGACTATAACATTTTTCACAAAGACTAAAAGTGAACAACAACACAGTAGTAACCCCAATTCAGTATCACCAAAGCCTATTCAAAAAACCTGAAACCCTAAAGATGATTGATTATTAAGGATACACACTTGTCGCAAGCATCGACAAGAAGAATCCATCGTACCTGCAAAAACCCACTCCACAGTCAAATATCTGCTACACTGAACAGAACTTGCATACATACATATATACATACATACATATATCTATATCTATATCTATTTATAACTATATATATATATATATATATCACCATTTAAAATCTACGCCTCTGATTGCCATCGAAGATGAACTATCTCGAAACCCTAGACTCGCTCCAAGATTCGACCTTCATTTCAAGACATAAAAAACGCTTGAATCGTAGAACCAAATCGAATACGAATCTCTCATAAAGAGATTTCGTTTGAGCGGAAGCATCAAATGCGGCAATAGATATAGAGAGAGAGGGAGAGGGAGATGGAGAGGGAGAGAGGGAGAGCTTTCAGGAAGAACCGAGCTTTTGCACAGAGAAAGAGATGGAGAGAGAGAGCAGACGAAGTGAAGACTCAGCCTAAAAAAAAAAAAAAAAAAATTTGAGGAAGTGAAGCGAGTGAGAGGAACTTACACGAATCGGAGAGTTGACGGCCGTTAATTGACGGCGTTTATGTCAGAGGCATTAGCTTATTCAAGAAGTCTGTTATGTTGCGTATGCCATTGCCGTAAGGAATAGTGAGCGAGTGAGCGAGCGAGCGAGCGAAGTTGACTCAGTGAGTGGGCGAGAATGTCAGCATTTGGTTTGGAGGGATATGGTGGGACAGGAAAGCAAGTGGTTGCCACGTAGGAGTATATGAGTGACGTGTCAGAATTAGGTTCGCTAGGTGGACAGTTTGGGTAGCAAGTGTTATATTTGTCAAAGTAACGTCATATTTTGGGCGTTTTATATTTGATCCATACACATGATGTCTGCATGCATAGGCAGCGTGTGTGAAACAGGCCGGACTGGGTTTTGGATGGCGCTAAGCGAATTCCCAGAATGAGACTCTTCTATATTTTGATATATATAAATAAATAAATAAATAAATAAAATAAAATAAAATAAAAATTGCATACATTAATTTCTCTTACGCTAAATTCTACAACCATATTACAAGAAGCAATTCACAAAAAGGTTTTCATTTGGCTCACCTAGAATCTCCTATTATCAGTCACTAATACACATATATCAAATAAATATCAAAATACTTAATCTATTAAAATGAATATAATTCAAATATATATGAAATAAACAAAAAACATAAAATTAAATCCCTAAATAACATCAATATAAAAGAAATGCTAAATAGAACTATACATTGCTCCTTACACTTAATCAGCATATACAAAACTCAAACATATTGGGGATTTTAATTAGATGAGTAAACGCTGGGGTTTTTCACATAAAATTTCATTGGAAATTTTGATCAAACAAATTGCATCTAACATTAGTGTAAACTCCACATTTAACAAAACTCAAAACTAACAATGACCCAACTAGGCTCAACAGTGAACATGTTTTAGAATACAGACTTTTGAACTTTTGAATCAATCTTGAATCAATCTTCAGATGGGGGAAAAAAAATAAAAAACAAGAACCAAAACTCATAAAATCCAAAAAAGGCTGATGTCAAATTAAACCCACCTTCATCTATCGAATCAAAGACCAAACTTTGAAATTTGATATATTAGAACTTGAATAAATCCTATTTTTATAAAATTAAAAAGATAAATAAAAAAGGAAAAAAAAAAAGTCTGCAACAATCAACAACGAGCTAGGTTTATGGTTGTTTACTTGTTTTGAAAGAGAAAAAAAAATGGGGATAACACATTACAGAGCTAAGATTCATCAATATTCAATATATATATATATATATATATATATATACACATAATATTGGGGCCCTCTTAAAATAGAGGCCTCAAACCTTTGTTTGAGGTTGCAAATATGGAGGGCCGGGCCAAGTGTGAAATTAAGTCTTATTAACGTAGACAATGCGTTAGAAAATGCAGAGTAGAAACGAGTGATGTTTGATTATTGGATAAAATAATTTTGATGCATATGAGAATTAGTTGTGGACACCTGCTGCTTACAACTACGTAATCAAAATGTTTAATTTCATCTCTTTTTCATTAAATTAGTTACTAATTTAATTTTTGATAAATTTGTTAATCCTATTTAATGTTCTAATACTGTATTGACTAAAATATAATGTTTGTATATATATATATATATATATATATCAATTGTTCATAAATGGATTCATTTTTCAATTTTTTTTTTTTTTTAAATCAATTTTGAAGAAATATTTTTCCACATATTTTTTTAGAGTTATGTTCAAATTATATTTTTAAAATTTCAAATTATAAATGATTATGGCAAAAGTTGATGTCCCAAAATTTTTGCTACAATCATTTCCGGTATGAAAATTTTACCAATTATCTTATCATCCCTCAAGTCATTCAGAACTTTTAAATGAGAAGTGATTACCACCTCATCTCTTAAATAAAATAGAATTTTGAGTTCCAAAAGTAATTTAAAAAAAAGCTAATGCAAATGGATCCTAAGATTAGAATTTGCTTTCGGTCTAAAATGGACTTAGGCTTTTGGCATTAATAGCTTGCTAGCAATGTTGCAGTTCCAAAACTAAACATGCTAAGCACTATAACACATGTTCTTACTTGATCACAGCTTTATATTGGACCTAACAACCATATATTCATTATAGGCTATATATTCAATCTGTTTTTAGCAAACCAAAAACCAATCAATAGAAGCCCACTTTATTGAAAATATTCCAGCAATAATAGTCACAGCTGATTGAGGAACATATTCTTATTTGCTTAGGAAGCAGTGCCACCCAAATACTCTTTTTACTTTCAAAATCTTGATAGATACAAAGATGAGAGTGAACAATTGATACAGGAGGAGCAGAGGGTCTTTGGCATGTCACATTCTGCTTGTGTACAATCAATTCAGTAAGAAGTCATTTCAGTTGCAGCTTGGTGGGTTTAAACACTTATATACAGCAGATGCAGGTTGCTTGTAAGTTGGTATGCTACTGGCATCGACGAATCTGACTTCCCCAGGACTAAAAGATAGATCCCTATGCCTGCAAAATGAAAGCAAATTATCATAGACTAAGGCTTTGTTTCGATCTCAGAAAGGAAAATGCTAAAATCTGCTCATAAATCAATATTTTCCACAACTGTTTTCACTAATTTTTCTTCTTTTTCCCTCAATTTTTCCAAGTTTCCAAACGCAAGCTAAAAGATTGTTAACTACATTGAAATGTATGAAACACAACAGTAAATGAAAATCCTTTGTAGCATTTTAATAACAATTGGGGAAAACTCTGTTACCTTCGAAGATCGAGTCCAACTAAACCAGCCTGTAAGATTGTCAAGTTATCGGAATCAGGAGAGACGATAATGACCGTGTCCTCCGAATACTGGGTTTCAAGAATCGACATTAATTGTGTCACACGAACAAATACGTCTGCAACACTCTCATTTGGGGTTCCATCATCAATGGGGGGTGGCTTGATGCTTGAAGAAATACTATCTGATGCATATACCTGAGCCATTTTGTCACATGAGCTCATTTGCATCTATAATGACATAATGACTAGAATGCATACACTCACTCAACAATGTTTCACTTCTCAACACTCAGCAGTATGAACAAACCCAATTCACAAGTATATAGTAAAATCTTATATTCATGCAACATGAAGATAAATAAATCTCTTACTTGGGAAACGGATTCCAAGTTCTTGCCTTCATAAGCTCCCAATCCACGAGCATCCAAAAAGCTGTACTCAGGGACTATATAACTGCAGCAAACGAAATCAATACTTATTAATCAGAGCAAGCAAAATCCAAACCGAATGGCCTAATCGATTGCAATACATTGAATACAGATTCCTACAATATTGTTAATTATCATACTAATCTTCAAAATCGTACAACTCTAATGAGTCTAATCTAACATTCCAATAAGAAATTTTCTGAAACCAGTAATTTTAAATTTAAAGTTCACAACTCATAGTTTAATACTTTTTATGTTCAAGATCATCAACTCCAAATATCCCATTTTCTTGAAACTCAACTGTTTGGATCTCATAAAGGGCAAGGGAAATGACCTCAGAATGCTTAAAAATGCTTAAGATGGGAATTCATCTAAAGCAATTTTCATCATTTTCCTTTTCTTTTCCTCGTTCTTTCAAAGCCCAAACAAAGACAAAATGGTATTTTCTATGAACAATTGATTCAATTTGGGTTCAAATTCATGCACCTTCGATTGACCCCATTGACGAAAGCAATGATCTCTGCAGCCTGGTAAGCTCTCTGAGTAATAGAAGGCCAAATCCAGCAGCTCCCTTCACAAGCCCCCTTTGCCTTCAATTCAAAAGCAGCCTTCACTGTCTGCTTCTTCCCTTTCTCCGATAACCCACTGTCCATTGATGTCTTGGCAACTGGGTTCGTGTTGATTATCCCCACGCTCTCAAACTCAGACTCCCCAGCCCTTACCAAATAGTACCTTTCCACACCCACAACAATTTAAACAATTTAAAATTTAAAAATAGCAGTAGTTAAAATAATTAAATAATGTAATGTCTTGTTGCTGAGAAGTATGGATTTCCCTTTTTAGGACCCAATAGAAATAGAACTCCACTTCAACTGTGCCAAGAACAACTATTTGGTTTATTCAGGTAAGTTCTTCATTTCACAAAACAAACCAAAACAACATAAACCATAAAGAGTCTTAATTAATTCCATTTCTCCTTTTTTATTTCACCTCAATTTTCTCATCAACCAAACACAGGGCGAAATTATATCAAAACAAACAGTTTCTGGTAATAATAACAAATTAACAATAATATAAATGATGGAATGTTTGGTTACTGAGAAAATACAAGGATTTCACTATGTGGGACCCAAGTAGAAAACGAACTCCACTTCAACTGTGCCAAAAACAACTATTAGGTTCACTGAGGCAAGTTCTTCACTTCAACAAAAAAAAAAAAAACCAAAAAAATCACAAATACATGAACCATAAGAATCATGACTCCATTTCTCCTTTCTTTGCCTCAATTTTCTCAGCAACCAAACACAGGGTGAAATTACATAAAATCAAACAGTTTCTGGGCGTTGTAGAATTACCGATTGGTGAGTCGAACCGGGGGCATCTGGAAAAGGCCGCGGGCCCCGGCAACCGGCATGGACACGGGGTTAGGAGTGTTGGGGTGAGAATAAGTGAAGAAGGGAGTGGTGGAGATGGTGAGGGAGGTGAGGAGGTGGCGGCGGTTTATTGGTTTAAAAATATGGAGGTGGTTGTGGTTTTGGGGGCTTGCAGAGGAAGGAGGAGGAATTGTATTGGAGGCAGATGTTGTAAGCATTGTTTTGTGTTTTCAAATGTTTGTTAGGCTTCCAACGGTTGCGTTTAACTGAATTCTGAATTTCTGTACACAGACCCAACTGTTTGGGAGATTTTGATGCAGGTGCTGCAGGATAAAGCTATATAAAATCTAATTGCTTTTGACTGCTGTTCCCATTTTTAAATTTTTTTTTCCTTTGGCTTTTTAAAAACTTTAATTTTTGGGTGTAATTACTAGCTTTTTTGTTTTTTTTTGTGTTTTTTTCTCAATATTCCTTGTAAAAATTTCCTACGTGTACCTATATTTTCAGAATTTACCAAAATATTTTTTTTTTACCAAAATTCCCTTCTCATAACATAATCTCCAAAATCTCAAATTTGTAAATAATCCTCAATCCCCCAAATTGCATACAATCCCTTATTTATAATATAATCCCCAATTTTAGTAATGTCAGATCACATTAATTATGCCATAATTATATCACAATATAAATCTTTGAGGATTTTCCTCAATATTCTTGTAGTTCACAAAAATTCCCTACATGAACCCATGTTTTCATAATTTACCAAAATATTTTTTTTGAACCAAAATGCCATTCACATAACATAATCCCCACCTTTACATTGAAATCCCAATTTTGTAAATAATTCTCAATCCCCCAAATTGCATATAATCTCCCATTTAGAATATAATCCCCAATTTTAGTAATGTCAAATCACATTAATTATGTCATGATTATATCACAATATAAATATTTAAAGAAAATAATGGAAATTGGGGATTATACACATTTTTTAGGTGAACAAAAATTATGTATTGGGGATTTTGTGTTGATTTGGGGATTATGGTTTAATATAGGGATTGGGGATCATGAATTTATGTATGATTTAGGGTATTCAGCACCTTTTTTTTGATTTGATGGGACATGTAAGGTTATGATTTGATGAAAAAAAGTAAGCAACTATTTGGAGGATTGTTAGCAAAGTTGAGGATTGTTAAACAAAATGGATATTGGGGATTGTTATCAAAATTGATGATTATTCATTATTTTGGAAATTGAGGATTATGTTTTATTTAGGGGATTATTCATTATTTAAAAGATTTTGGATTACTCGGTAAATTGGGGATTGTATGTGAAAATGTGGCACATTTTCCACAAATTTGGCTGTTCATGAGGGCAAAAATGTCCACTTAAGTGTACGGATGTGCATGTAGGGAAATTCTCACAAATGAGTTTATGTAGAGAATTTTTGAAAACTAAGGGAATATTGAGGAAAAATTCTTTATTTTTTATTTTTATGACAAACTTGGAGTAAATTGCACCTAGTAAATTTGTAATGTGAGAAAAAAAAAAAAAACTAAAAAAAAAAGCAAAACAAAGCAAAATGTAAATGGAGATACTATAAGCCTTTTTTGTTCCTTCAAAACCCTAGCTACTAGAAAAATGGTTAGCCATTCATGCATTAAAGTTATTTTTTTACTCTCTTTCTATCTCTCTCTTCCACTACAGCCAAGCACAAATTTTTATTCATTTTATGTGTCTAAGAGATAAATTGCTAGAACCAAAAGTTTAGCCAAAATTAAAATTTTGGAGGATTGTTTGGCTAATGCATTGGAACACTCAATTTTAAAATTTTAGCCAAAAAATGACTTTGATCCCTCCTTGGTTGATGCATTGGAGTTGCTCAAATAAATAATCTTTAAAAAAAACTCACCCTAGGGTTCGCCTCAGGATGAGACAGACAAAAAGTGCCCGAGGCATAAAAAATTAGGCAAGACTCCTTTTGAGCTTATGTTCAAGAGCCAACAGGCTACGCATTGGGTGCGTCTTTTGCGACTTCTATGTCCCAACCTCTAGAAGTTAAGCCCAACAAAAGTTTGGTTTATTAATATTAAAGTCATAATTAATAGTTGTTAAAAGGTTTAAAAACTAATACTCGTAACTTATTAATGGTTAAAAACTAATAATTAGAGACAATGAATAAAAAAACAAATAATATAATAACTAATAAGTTAGAGTTTTTGCTTGAGTGGATAACAAGTGACTCAATTTTGGTAGACAATGTTCATCAATTTTTTATTATCTTTTTTTTTTCTTGTATCTTTTTCTCAATGAATTATCTTGAATATAATATATAATTTTCTATAACAATTTTTACTACATTATTTTATTTTTATTTTTAAATATTATTTATATATATTTAAACATAAAATTTGATAAACTCAAAAGACTTGCATCCCATTCTTGAGTTAGGAGCTTACGCCTTGCCTTGTGGATGTAAAATACTAAAATGCCTCTCGTCCCGGCGGTCCCGCCTGGGCGGCCTTCGAAAACATAAAACTTTGCTGATAATTGGAGTACATCTATTCCAACTAGGGCTGTGCACGTGTGAAAATCCAAAATTTTTAATTATTATTTTTTAAAAAAAATCTTTTATAAAAATACCCTCCATGTCCCTAGTCTTTAAAAAAACCAAGGGAAAAAGATCAATAGGACCCTATGTAGGATCTTATTTATCAAGTAGTCCAATGAATATGATTCTATACCAATTGCCCCTTACAGGTCAAATTTAAAGTCAATTCGTTGATGTTATTTGTCTATTATGCCCCCTTCCTTATTTTTAGCAAGTTGTTTATTATACCATATTAATTGATGTTATTTATTTGAATTATATGCTGAATATTGTTTGGATATGGTAAGTTATTTTTGAATTTGAATTTTGGTTTAAGATTATTTTCTGTTTGCCTCATCATCAGCCGGAGTATACATGGTTCGAAATCCATGTATACATGAACCATGTATACATGATTCGAAAGCCTTTCTATGCTTTGTTCATTAATTTTTTTATAAAGCTAATACATCATGTATACATGGTTAGCTATGTGTTCCACAATCACATGATTTTGGAATAAAAATTGTAATTGCCAGAGGAAATAAGCCTATACATGACTCTTTTGTGTTGTTTGGCTTGATTGGGTTGGAGTGGGGTCTTGTGTGGTTTGGGTTTTTAGAACAATCTTTGTTGGGACTGTTATGTGTACATGACTCTTTTTATTTTATTTTTGGTTGCCTTCTGTGGATTGTAATGGGAGCATGGGTGGGGTGTGATTTTTTAAAGAATCATGTATACATGTTTCTTTATTGTGTTTCTATTTATTTATTTATTTATTTTAAAAAAGAATGAGATAGGCTTTGGCTTTGATTCATGGGTTTTTTGTATAAATGAGATAGTCGGTTAAAACAACTAAAGAACCAAATACAAACAAATATACATCCATTGTTGTTTGGCCTTTTAAAAAAAAAAAAAATTATGCTAATAGATGAATAATTTTATTCAAAAGAAACCAAACTCGATAAGGGAGCATACACTAGGTCCTCTTCCAACGTTGGCATCAACTAATTTGAAGGAACATCTTTCCATGACAAAGACTACATAAAAACTAAAGTAAATGTTGATAAAACATCAGCTACTCCATTGAGAGACCTACAAACTGCTCTTAACTCCACTTGTATCATTTTCATTTTTCCCAAAACACATTAATCAACCACCACACTAGCATCTCCCTCCACTACAATGTGTTGAAAGCCCAACTCAATGCCAAATTCCAAACCTGCACGAATTGCTCAAGTCACCACTACCAGTGCGTTGTCCATATTCTGCACACACACAAAAAAAAAAAAAAAAATTAGAGTGATGATTCTGCCCAACCAAAATCCAAAGCCAAGTTTCTCATTTCAAAGCAAACAACAAATTAACAAAAGCAAAACTCTGAGTCATATATATATATATATATATATATATATATATAAATACAAAAAAACTTGAATATGCGTGAATCTGACCCATGCTAAGATCTCATATACAATGTCATCATCCAAGTATGCATGGATTGTGCCCAAGCCTCCACTAGGATTGCGCCATCCATATTCTGTAACAACCCAATACATAACACTTCCAACAACCCAAATAAACCCAAAAAAGAGTGTTTGGTACCAGTATTTGTATCATTTATAAGTGAAATAGTGGCAATTAGGTTCGATATGAAGTTATAAGAGAAAGTTGGCTTCTTTTGTGGATACGTAATTGTATGAGGTTTTCATGCATGAGAAGAAAACAAATTAGAAACACATGCCAAGTTTACTATTTCATTCTAATGTGTACATAAGTACACCAACTCAGAAAATCATAGAGACATAACTCAGCCCAAAGTTCTCAAAGCTCCAAAGACCCTACCCATTTTTATGTAGAAAGGGAAAAAACAAAACCATGTATACATGACTATGCGCATCAAAATACCTATGCAAAGTTTCAATTTCAAACCAAAACATTCAAGAAAATAAACCGTGGATAGACAAAACTGTTAAGCTTTAAACCCATTCCAATTGACAAATCTCAAACCAAAATAGAAAAATGAATAAGTATGTATACATGACACAAATTATTATAACAAAACACAAATAAAGAAAAAATATATAAACCAAACAAATCCAAAAAACCCCATTGTGTGTACTCATGTATATATGATTACACCAACCTAATAAACCCCTTACAATACCATAACAATTCCCAAACTCTGTAATGTCCCAAAGTTCCAAAGTCCCCACGCCATGCATAACCCCATTGATAGTCATGTCCCATGAGTATCAAGTTCCCAATACATCTTCAGAAACTCATTTAACACAAAAGTCACATTTCAGTCCAAACAATCAAGTTTTTTTTTTTTTTT
>JAESVK010001301.1:7078873-7089776 GCA_017140935.1 Hamamelis virginiana
ACTGACTGCTAAAAAATGATAACATTTTAAAGAACAAAAAAGTCATAATTTTTTAGCAGTCAGTTTTCTCAAAAACCAACCGTTGGATCACTGTGATTTTTGGCAGACATGACATACATTATAGGGGTATCTAATCCAACGGTCAGTTTTTAAAAATTTTCATCACAGGTGGCTGTAGAGGAGGGCACTTGATGCAAGTTGCATCAAGTGCACCTTATATTAGCATCTCTGTATATATATATATATATATATAAATTTGAAAATATTTTTATCCAAAAGCATTATTAAGACTTGTAACCAACATAGAAATAAATGCATACGCATAGATATATAAAACCCAAAAAAGTTGTTTAGAATCTGGAAAAAGAAATACCGCCAATAAAAAAGATATATTTGGTCATTCGGAAGTAATAATGTAGACCAGCAAGAACCAAAATAATAATAAGAAGAACAACAACAACAACAAAAACAATAATTTAGATGACCAACTACTTCAAACAAAATGCCAATCAAGATGGATTTGCTTCATAGATAGTTAAAAACACTAATAAATTTCATCTAATTATTAATTAAGACCTTGAAATCAAAATTAGAGAAAATACTTACAGCAATAAGATCCCCAAACTGACCAGTAAATTTTGTACCTATACAACTCTTCACCAGACCCGACATTGTGACACCTGCCAAATGAAGTCGTTCATTAATTCCACTACTTAGGCAGCAAATAATAAGAACTACCTAAGTACAATTTATGGTGAAAGGAGAAGGAAAAGAACTCAAAGCAATTGGCAGCAAGGTGCACTAAAGTAACACATATGGAAGATAGAATATTGAATGAAAACACGGGTGACGGGCCTACTAACATAGAAGCTTACGATCATTCACATCAATAGGCAATGCAATCTTGTCAAGCACTGCAATAGCATCTTCAAGAGCCTTATTGTAAGCTGCAAAAGCATTTTACACTCATCAAAAGATAACTTCCTATCATTAATTAAATTAGAGAAATTTCAGAGATTGAGGAATCACCTTGGCAAATGACTGTAGGATGATAGCTCTTGTCAATGAAAGCTTCCGCAACATGAAGCATCTCACCAGCTTGAACAAATTTCCACTTCAATAATTAGTAATAAACAGAAGGATACTATAACATGTATGACACAAAGCAGACAGCAGAGGATTCACCAAAAACAATAAGAACAGAGGTTGATCCCACATATCAGCAAGACCAATAGAATTTGTTTCTTGCCTACAAGTTCAGATTCATACAATATGGACAATGTTACTTGTATATGTTGATTTTGTTCTGCTCAAGACACTGAAGAAAACAATTTCTTTAAGCAAGGGAACTCCCATATAGTAAGCATATGTCTATTCCAGAATCAGAATATTTGGAAACTGTATAATAATTTACCCTTCACAATTCCCCGACTAAAATTGGAATTGTGTTTTCTTATTTCATAAATAAAACCAAGAATCTAAACTTATAAATCATTGGTAAATTAAATTCGTTCATCTGACTGTACCAGTACCCAAATCACAGGATAAAGTTAGAAGGTATAATTCATTGTCACATAATAGGAATAACAATGGTCTACAAGTTATGGACGAAGGCATACCAAGTACAATGACAGATGTCGTTCCATCACCTACTTCTTCATCTTGTGTGTGGCTTAGTTCAATCATGGACTGTCATCTCATATATAAGGGCAAAACTTAGAAAACAAATGAAATTTCAAGCATAAAGCTCAGAAAAAGAAATTTAAAAATGAAAAAGCTGAAGACTTCATTAACAGATCTCAAAAGACTCTCAATGGCAATATATAATAACTGAATGAAATAAAGCAGCACATAGTGAAAGACCAATGTAAATAAAAACTAAAAAACAAAAAAGAACCAACAGGCACAAGCAACCCTTTGATTGTATCTTTGTTCCACGGACGGATATCATACCATACCTTAGCAGCTGGGTGAGCAAGATCTAACTCACGCAGAATGGCATTTCCATCATTAGTGACAACAATGCCTGTCAACATTCAGATGAAAATAGATAAAGAATACAATAAAAGCAAAGAAATGAAGGGAATAAAACATATCTTAGAACCATATATATACACACACAAACATTTGTTTAATAAAGAAACTACTGGAACCAATATAGAAAGGAAGTAGCCAAATCTCAGAAGTCCAATTCTTTTGACGAAAAAACACAAGCATCTCTATTTTCTTCAATAATTGCCTTGGTAAGTTATATCTGCAATAAATTTTAATGATTGGTCACCCAATTTCAATAATGTGAATTATTTCTAACAGATGCATCATAAGCAACTCAAATCAAAACAGGACAATCATCTTTCAATCCATTGCCCCTTCGGCCCTAGGATCAATGGATTTCCTGACTAGGCATGGTTTGGATGATATCATTAGGTTATAAAAAGACTTCCAAGGCACTTGAAAGCCTGGAGCAAGAGAGGAAAGATTTTACAGAGAATGATTCTGTCCACTCTTCTGTGCATTATTTGGAAACCTGGATCACAGTCAGAGGACATTCAAAAACACAGAACCCTCTTCAGAAAGGATGGGAAAACAACTGATCTATTATCTTTCATCTTGGTCTTTCCATTATGAGGGTCTACACAGATTGATTGCAATTTTCATTTACGATTGCATCGTATTCTCCATTTGACAGATTCTAGCTTTCTTGGTTTAATGTTTGTAAGGTCTTTTGTGTTCATGTACAGATTGTACATTTCCTTCCATATTAAGTATTAATACAAATCGTACATCTTCGTTTCTCAAAAACCTAAAGCCTATGTTCACTTTCAAAATAATTAATATACATACATACATATATATATATATATATATATATATATATATATATATATATATATATATAACAACAAAAAACACAGCACCTCCCCCAGCATCAAGTAGCATCTTTAACATGGATCGTGGACCCAAGGGCCAAGGTTGTGCGAATTATGTCAGCCACAGCCTGTAAAGAAATAGGAAGTAAAGAATGTCAATAAATTGTGCAATGCAGTTCAAAAAATAAACTCAAACTGAGTAATTGCACTTTCAGGCTATTTAGAAATAACAATACTCAGTAATTCAACGTTAGGAGAAACAAGGCAAGATTAATGACCATAAATATGAGAAACGCACAAGACAACCAATCAAGGAAGTATTTAATTTGCTTTTTGATTCTCTTTCCCTTGAATTCACTCCTGTTAAGCGTCCTCTCTGTTCTATACTCAGTCATGCCATACTTATAACTTTTTTTTTCAATTAATAATCTCCATCGATGAATGACATATGCTGTTTAAACATCTAGAATTTTGTAACATGCCAATTCAATGGGAAATTATGTTATCTTTATATATTACACATATATATACTCTCTCTATGTTTGTGTGTGGCTCAGATGATTTTATTTTTTAAACTTCTAGCGAAAAAGCACTCATTTTTAACAATGTCCAAACTTGTTAACTTCATATTTTCATGAGATGATTTAGTGGTTCAAAAAACTTTAGCGGCCTTAGATAGTTAGATGTGGATCTGTATTCCATAGACAGGAAGTTCCCTTACATTTTCATTTTTGGTTTTCTTTTAGAATTTTCAATGTATTGCATCTTTAAGAAATGAGAATAGTAATTTTTAGTTGGTTTCGGTCGAATTATTTTAATATCTTCTATCCAGGTCAAAGGTGTGTACATGGCAATCTCAGATTTTCGCAAAGCTTGAAATACTCTCCTATTGACATGATGTCTGCTCATTTTCATTGTTGCTTTGGATATGGTTCAAGTCTCTCCTTTTGCTATACGAGTTGCACACCTTTTAAGTCCTTTTATATTTTCTCTATACATTCTTTATAAAAATTAAAAGTAATATCTTAAGAAGCTCTGCAAGTAGAGCCATGGAGATTCACAATCATTTATACAAAAAAAAGATAAGGAACTTGGTATAGTCTACAGACATCTTACTCTCAAAACGTTAAAGAAGAACTAATGATTTTTCATGTTCTCTTTAAGGATATTCATAATCAGCTGATCTTCTAATTTGATCATTTTCTTGCTATTAATCTATAAAAAAATTTCGTATTTCTAGTGTCCAATGTTGACCTATCAAATTGATAGAAACAATGGTCAAAATGTAAATAAGAGATAAAGAGTCATGGTCATAATTGCAACATTAAAAAATAAAGCAAATTGCATGTCTAGACATCCTTGGAAATTGAAATTGCCCCATTTTATTTTATATACTAATTTACATACAAATTCATCATCACGAATGGGGCATTGCAAAAAATAGCAGCTTTTGTCACAAATGACAGTAAAATTTTGATGTGGTAACAATTCAAGAAATCCTAAAATGTTACACCATCATTCATGGTGACAACTCCAATTTTCCTAATGGCCTCGTTTTAGATGATTCAGTTATAGCTCCAAATGCAATGTAACAAATAATGGAGCCATTCAATTTTCATATGACATCCAAACAGCGCACAGGCCCTAATAGTATTACAGAGCACGTGCATATAATATCAAAATATACAACACAGAAGGTTTTCAAGAACTATTTCCTTCTCGTGTTGTTGCCTTATTGATGGCAGACGTCCAGTTAAGAAATCATATTTTTTTCCAAGGATCCATTTATTAATTAACCCAATACAAAAATTCTTTATGAGAAAATGTAATAAGTTTTGATGGAGAATCAGATAAGGATCAAAACATGATGTTTCAAAAACCAACTACTTAAACCAAAATAAAATCCTTTTTACTTTTAACAAAATCTATCGAGGCATTCGCCAAAATAAAATCTCACCTTTGATGCTTGGATATTGGCATGGTGCACCTTACTTCCAGATTCCCGAGTCAAAGAATCCTCTGCAAATTTCAATTGATGCATTCCAATTACCAATATCATATATACAAATGTATATGCATATACATGTATATATATTGAAAATAGAGCGATTACACTTGTATTAAACAAAATGCTGGAGCCCACATGCACAAACCTCCTTATGCATATTGTTGTTCACACTTTACATGTGAGAAGATTGTACTATGTCAATGCCTATAAGAAACAAATGTGTATATATGTATGTGTGCGCGCGAGCGTGTAGAGAGAGAGAGAGAGAGAGATTCAAATGGAGGTGAGGGAAAGAGAGATGGTAGCGAGAATTACTTAGGACGAGTACTGGTGCTTGCATGACTGAAGATCTGTAAAGCCCTAATGAGTTTGATCGAAGTTTTCTTCTGGTTAGGGTTTTTGGGACTGTTTGGGAGGGAAAATTGAAACGTTCAGTCCAGTGGAGGCGGGAGGGGGTGTCTGACGGATTGTTTGGGAGAGAAAATTGAAACGTTGAGTCCAGAGGAGGCGGGAGGGAGTGTTTGACAAACGTCGCAAACAATACCTAGAATGTCCGATAAAAGTGCTCAAGCGCTTGGTGTAACCACATGCAATCCACGTGATGATACCGTAGTTGGAATTAAGGGTGTGCAAAAACCCGCCCAATCCGACCCCACACACCCCGATCCCATCCATAACTCGCAGTTACAATGGTTATGCTGGTTGGGTTGGGTGAATTTGATGAATTTTTGACGGATTGAATCTGTTGACGGGTATAGAGGTGACAATCAGCCCCAAAGATGACCACACCTGCTAAATAATTATATATAAATAAATGATATATTTATATAAAATAAATTTCATTATTATCTTATATTTTCCTTTAATTGGATATGCTTGCAAGTTAATGTTTTTTATTTCTTTAGAGATATTTATTATGATAATTTGAATATGCACTTATTTGGTTTGATATCCTTTCAATTTTGAATGTGAAACAATAGATTAGTTTGTAAGATTTTTTAATAACAATAAACATTTATTATTATGTATCTAGTTAGCAACTTCTATTGTTGTAAGACAATTTATTTTGGCACTTTAGTTTATTGCTATTAGAAGAATTGTTTGGATTATAGTTTAATTACTAAATAACACAATATTGCATTGTTAGATACGTATTTGAGGTGTTTTTGCTTGTTAAAAAGGTTTTAAGGACTTTAGGTGTTTATAAAAAAAAAATAAAAAAAGTAATGCTTCACCAGCTCAATCCGCCCAACCCGCCGGTTGAAACCCGTCATATATTTAACTAATCCATCGGTTATTGAGGTAAGCGGGTTGGTTAACGAGTGAGAAAATTAGCCACCTGCCAATTATGGGTTGGTTGGCGGTTTTACCCTCCACCTGCCCTCACCTGACCCGTGCTGTAACACCCCAAACTTACGCTGCTGAATACTCTCCCGGGTAGGTCAACATGTGTCAAGATGGAGATACAACCTGATATACTCATTCATATTTCCACGCAATGGCATAATGAATGATACATATAACAAGCATGAGATGCAATAGTGTATAACATACATATGTCCCTGATTCATCAAGTACAAATAAGTAAATATATTCATGCATAATATAGAGTACCAACATCTCTAGAATATAGGTAAATATCATACAATACTAAAATCCAAAGTTTAACCGTCTATAGAAAATAGCTACCTATTCTTTAGCACCAATGCCCAAAATACCACTCAGCCTAGCACCAACGGAAAAATATTATGTCTTGACGATCCTGCTACACTATCCTGAAAATCTGATGCATAAAAGGCAGCGGTGAGCGCTTGAATGCTTAGTGAAAATATCATTTTTAACTAACAATAATAATAATGATGCATAAGTCATTATGATTTAGGTTTTACAAATATATGTATATGTGGTTCAAGAATCATACAAATATCCACAAGTAATATGTCAACAATTCACAGTATAAATAACAATCATGCTCATGATTCATTACCATACATCATAATATCAACTGATAGAAGAGTTTTCTCTGACTCTATCCCAATCATATCCATAAGCATAAATTTCACATATCATCTAACAAATAAATCATGGCACAATATCAACACATTACATCACTATGACATGCTTGCATATTCTAACCACATAACAATCTCATAAAAACAAGATGATCTATGCATCAGGAGTTTATAAATAAAATTCTTAAATTTAATAACACGGGCAACGGCTCTAAAATATCTATCATCAAAATTAGTAAAAATATAAATATTCCTACCTCGAAGTTTAAGTCCCCAACAATCCTATATGCAAATGCAAGCTAGGTTGTATAATGGTCCTCCCATGAACTTCCCATATCTGAAAGAGAAATATATATATATATATATATATATATATATATATATATATTACTTTCTTTACTACAAAACCAAACAGGGCTTCTTTCTAAACCTTATTATCTCTCAAGGCTCTAAATATATCCTCAAAAACCTTAACTATAATTATTCATTAATGGTATAAAAATAACCAAACACACAAAGGAGAAAAGAAGAAAAAATAAAATAAAAAATGGGCTCTATCGATAAAGTGTCTATCGATAGAGGGGGTCTATCGATAGACAATAAGCCTCTCTATCGATAGACATAATGCTTCTCAAAATTTTTCTGCACCCGAGAGCACCCTCTATTGATAGAGGCGGGGGGTTCCGCCTCTATCGATAAAAAGTGTTCTGAATAGCACACTCACGAGCAGCAGCAGCACCTTTTCACCAAAACTTCCTATGTCACATTTTCTCTCAAATCCCAACCACCATAACTTAAATCTAACATTAACAAGTCCAAATCTACCAAAATTCCCAAAAATAACAAAGATCCAACAGTAAGATTTGAAGATTCACAAAGTTTTGGGCATAAAACCCACATAAACACAAAATATGATATATACTCCCAATAACCCCATATTTCTCTACAAATCCTTCAAGCCTTACTCAAACTAAGTTGATCTATCATCCATAACAATCCAAAACCAATCATTCTCACAAATCCAAGGTTTACACCTCAAACCCACAAAAATGGGTTTTGAAAATAAAATTAAAAAGAAAAGGGAAGAAGGAGAAGGCAACAACATTACTAAACTTACCTCTTTCCTGCGAGTTCACGGCATCCACGAGTTCCGGCAACCTCAGTACGATTCCTTTTCTTTCTCTCTCTCTCCCAACCTCACTCTCCCTTTCCTCTAAGCTCACACAGCTGAAATTGACAAATAAGGGGTGGGGTTGGTTTTTGGGTTTTATACTAAAAGGACCTTGATATAATAGGCCTTTACCAAGAGGCCCCTCATACGTAGCAGCTAATATAAACCAGCAATAATTCGTATGAGTGGACAAAATTGCCCTCAGCCATGTATGCATTAAAATTCTAAATTGAGCTTTCGTTTTCAGTTTCCTCGTTGGTTGCCGCGAATATTGGTAACTGAAATCTAATTGAAAGACCACTAACACTACAGGAACCCAAAAATCAGGAGAGGAAAATTCTAGCTTACTAGCACCGTCGGCGAGAGATTTCTAAAACCCATTTCGTTCCAGCAACCGACGGCCTTAGAACTCCGGCACGACGATCAAGAAAAAAAGGGCAATGAAGAGACCATCTAACGTGGTTTTGGAGGGGAAGAAGATAGAGATGGCGACAACAAGAACGTATTTGGGTTTTTTTTTTCCTTTTTTTTTTTGGTTTTGTTTTGCTTCTTTTTTTTTGTGGATTTTGCATTCCTTGTTTGTCTTTGTGGTTCAAAAATGGGTTTTTGCAAAAAAAAATTACTTCGGTCGGGTATACATGTGTATACCCGTGTATACATTTTGTATATCTCATATTTCTTGTTGGGTTTTCACATAAATCACTTTTTTTTCGTTTTCTGTAACTGACAATGTTAAAAGTTTTAGTGTTTATGTCATTAGGTTTAGAAAGTTTTGATTTTTTTTGTCTTTGTGGTTCAAAAATGGGTTTTTGACCATTTTATACTTGCTACCCATGTATACATGTATGTATAACTCATATTTCTTGTTGGGTTTTCACATGCATCACTTTTTTTTTTCCGTTTTCTGGAACCAACATTGTGAAAAGTTTTAATCTTAATGTCATTCATTAGGTTTAGAAAGTTTTGATTTTTATTGAAAATCTTATGGTTTTTCATGCGATTTTGGGGATTACATGAGATTTTTGTTTATTTTATCACAAAATATCTTGGAATAAAGTAATATCATAGCTTATGCTCATTTCGGGTCAACCAAAAGATGTATACACGTTTGGGGTTACATTTCTAAAAATGTATACACGTTTGGGTTAAATGTATACAGATTTCTAAATACAATTTAAGGTTGGATTTATCCGCTACACAAAAAGGTTTATATTTTTTGTGAATATTTATTGAGAAAAGTTATGATCTTTATCGCATTTAGGTGAAGAAATTAATGGGTTTTTTACAGTAAAGTTTGGATTTGTTGTAATATTAGGGATTGAGCATTAGATAATTGTATACATGTATACATGGTTAGCTATGTGTTTTGCAATCACATGATTCTGGAAAAAAAATTGTTATTGCCAAAGGAAATAAATTGTGATGAGAACCACTAGTATAAACCCATATCAAATTCAAAAAATAAGTCTGGCTCAGGCTAATAAATCTTTGGTGGTATGGGATGTTTAGGAGAGTCATGTATACATAATTCTTTGTTGTGTTCTTTATATATATATATATATATATATATATTGTGGTTGTTTGGACTGAGATGTGAACTTTTTGTGAAAGGGTTTTTTGTGATACTAATGGGATCAAACTTACTGCATAAAAATGGTGGGGGCTTTGGAACTGAACCGTTATGTATAAATGTCTCTTTTGTGTTGTTTGACTTGATTGGGTTGGAGTGGGGTCTTGCGAGGTTTGGGTTTTTAGAATAATCTTTGTTGGGACTATTATGGGTGCATGACTCTTTTTATTTATTTTTTTGGCTGGCTTCTGCAGATTGTAGTGGGAGCATGGGTGGTGTGTGATTTTTCAAAGAGTCATGTATACATGTTTTGTTATTGTGTTTTTATTTATTTATTTAAAAAAAAAAAAAAAAAACTTGATTGTTTGGACTGAAATGTGACTTTTGTGTTAAATGAGTTTCTGAAGATGTATTGGGAACTTGATACTCATGGGACATGACTATCAATGGGGTTATGCATGGCGTGGGGACTTTGGAACTTTGGGACATTACAGAGTTTGGGAATTGTTATGGTATTGTAAGGGGTTTATTAGGTTGGTGTAATCATATATACATGAGTACACACAATGGGGCTTTTTGGATTTGTTTGGTTTATATATTTTTTCTTTATTTGTGTTTTGTTATAATAATTTGTGTCATGTATACATACTTATTCATTTTTCTATTTTGGTTTGAGATTTGTCAATTGGAATGGGTTTAAAGCTTAACAGTTTTGTCTATCCACGGTTTATTTTCTTGAATGTTTTGGTTTGAAATTGAAACTTTGCATAGGTATTTTGATGCGCATAGTCATGTATACATGGTTTTGTTTTTTCCCTTTCTACATAAAAATGGGTAGGGTCTTTGGAGCTTTGAGAACTTTGGGCTGAGTTATGTCTCTATGATTTTCTGAGTTGGTGTACTTATGTACACATTAGAATGAAATAGTAAACTTGGCATGTGTTTCTAATTTGTTTTCTTCTCATGCATGAAAACCTCATACAATTACGTATCCACAAAAGAAGCCAACTTTCTCTTATAACTTCATATCGAACCTAATTGCCACTATTTCACTTATAAATGATACAAATACTGGTACCAAACACTCTTTTTTGGGTTTATTTGGGTTGTTGGAAGTGTTATGTATTGGGTTGTTACAGAATATGGATGGCGCAATCCTAGTGGAGGCTTGGGCACAATCCATGCATACTTGGATGATGACATTGTGTATGAGATCTTAGCATGGGTCAGATTCATGTATATTCAAGTTTTTTTGTATATATATATATATAT
>JAESVK010001302.1:3584-14786 GCA_017140935.1 Hamamelis virginiana
TATATATATATATATATATATATATATATATATATATATATATATATTGAGGTGCTATGGTGAGGTGCACTTAATGCTTCTTGCATCAAGTGTCCTCTTGTAGCATCACTTGCGGTGCAAATTTTGGAAAACTGACCGTTGGATTAGGTACCTCTATCATGTATGTTATGCCAGCCAAAAATCACAATGATCCAATGGTTGGTTTATGAGACAACTGACTGTGAAAAAGTGATAACATTTTAAAGACAAAAAAAGTCACAGTTTTTCAAAGTTACATTTTTCAAAAACCAACCATTAGATCACTGTGATTTTTGGCAGATATACATGATAGAAGTATCTAATCCAACGGTCAATTTTTTAAAATTTTCACTACAAATGGCTCTATAAGAGGACACTTGATGTAAGATGCATCATGTGCACCTGATATTAAAAGCTTTGATAAAAAATATCCATGCACAAAACACGGCGACTTCCCAAGCTTATATGTAATATATTGCCCCTGAGTTGCTGCGTGAGAGGAGTTGGGTGTTGGATGGTTTTTTTGTCATTTTGGCATGCCGGAGATCGGAAGGCGAGGTTTGGGAGGCGTGCTCTGGAGAGTACAATTTAGAAATTTAGAAATTATATATATATAAAAGAAAAATGTTCTTATCAAGTGTACCTGACTTTAACTAAAGTCAGCTAACACCATTGAGCCATTGGATTAATTGGAATCTTGAGATGAATCATCCATTAAGTGAATGGGAATCCAAGAGCTTGTGTTCTTAGTTGACTTTAACTAAAGTCAGGTAGTGCTGATAAGATCAGCTCTCAAATATATAATATATATATAAAACAAATTAATCATAACAACTCTCAACTACTCTCTCTCCCTTTTTCTTTCTCTTTTTTTCCCGTCTGAATCCCCCATGAATGAATTATTACTCTCTCTCTCTCTCTCTCTCTCTCTCTCTCTCTCTCTATATATATATATATATATACATAGGTGCTAATATAAGGTGCACTTGATGCAACTTGCATCAAGTGCCCTCCTCTACAGCCACCTGTGACGAAAATTTTTAAAAACTGACCGTTGGATTTGATACTCCTATAATATATGTCATGCCTGCCAAAAATCACAGTGATCCAACGGTTGGTTTCTGAGAAAATTGACTGCTAAAAAATGATAACATTTTAAAGAACAAAAAAGTCATAGTTTTTTAGCAGTCACTTTTCTTAGAAATCAACCGTTGGATCACTATAATTTTTGGCAGATATGACATACATTATAGGAGTATCTAATCCAACTTGATGCAAGTTGCATCAAGTGCACCTTATATTAGCACCTCTGTATATATATATAAACATTATGATAGTGACACATTACTAACTTCTTTGTTTTATCTTCTAAATTAATAATTCATTGGTGGACCTGTGGTGGGCAACCACATGTTTCTTTGTCAACACAATAATGCATTTCAATTATAATGCATTCATCCACCACTTTGAGAAATTTTGGGGCTTCACAATACCTCCCCTTAACGGGATTTCGTCCCCAAAATCAGCCATCAGCAAACAGATGATGATACTTCTCACGGATGTATATATATATATATAGTAATTTTCTTACGAGGACTTCCATATATGTGGACTTGGTTTTTTAGTCAATATAAGATAATAATTTTGAAAAATCGACCGTTGGATTAGATATTCTTTCAATGTATGCCATGCATGCCAAAACTCACAGTGATCTAACTGTCGGTTTTGAAAATACAGACTGTGAAAAACTGTAACCGTTAGATATTATCATAAGTTTTCATAGTCTTTATTTTAGAAACTGACAGTCAGATCACTATGATTTTTGGAATGCACGTCATACATAGAAAGAATATTCAATCCAACGGCCGGTTTTTCAAAATATCCATTTTACATGGGCTAAAAAGCCAAGTCCTCACATAAGGTTATGTGAGGACGTCCTCATAAGAAAAAGACTCATATATATATAAATGAAAAATGTTCTAGTCAGCAAAACCTAACTTTAACTGAAGTCGGCAAAGAACACAAGCCCTTAGATTGGAATCTTGAGATAAATCATCCATTAAGTGAATGGGAATCCAAGGGCTTGTGTTCTTTGCTGACTTTAGTTAAAGTAAGCATTTGCTGACTAGAATAATTCTCATATATATATAGTATCGACCGTTGGATTAGATACTCATGTTACTTATGTCATGTCTACCAAAAATCACAATAATCCAACGGTTGGTTTATGAGAAAACTGACTGTAAAAAAAACTGACATTTTATCGTTTTTTAAGTGTCAATTTTTTTTCACAGACAGTTTTCTCATGAACTAACCGTTGGATCACTGTGATTTTTGGCAGACATGACATACGTAACAGGAGTATCTAATCCAACGGTCGATTTTTCAAAATACCTGTCCCAACTATCCCAATGAGGAGTGGACCGTATTATCCAAATGGGGTTTGGACCCCAATGGAACATTTCTGTATATATATATATAACAAATATTTGCATAACAAAATGAAATATTATTTATGAATATCATAGAGCAGGAATATTTTGAGACTGTTGCATGTGCGTTGCATGTGCGTTGCCGGAGAGGATAAGCTTCATTGGGTTTTTAGCGGCAACGATGGGTCAATGGCTGTCGGAGAGGATGAGCATCGGCTTAATTGCTCTATAAACATTCTTTGATCAGTTTCAAGAAGCTGTTTCGAGAATAAAAAAGGTAACTTTTGCTGATTTCTTTTCTCCAATTTATATTTTTTCTCTAATTCTTGAGTGTCCGCAAATTATGCTTGTGGATTTATTGTTCATGTTGCTCTTTTGATATAATTTCATTTGTGGGATTTTTTTTTCTTGAATTTTCTTGGCTGCCAAACACAATCTTTGGGGCTATTTTGTCATTTTGGAAGTTGGGGTTAGTTGAAGTGGTGGGAAAGCTGATGTGGCTCAAATGGCAACTGCCATTCTAGGTGTTAAATTGGGCAACTTGGGCGGCTAAAGCCAAAATTTGGCATGAACAATGGCACACCATTGGAGTTGCTGTTTTGGGTGCCAAAGCCAAAATTTGGCTTTGGCAGCTCAAATAGCACCCCCATTGGTGATGCTCTTATACCCATAATCCATGTCGAAAGAAAATAAATTAGTTTAGTTTATATATAAAGTATATTATATTATACATTGTATATATTATACAAATATTCTAAAGATTGGCCCCCCTTGATTTAATGACAAGATTGAATGAGAAAATTAGAATTAAAATTTTGAAAAAAGGGGTTTATACCATAAATTTAAATCATCCAAAAAGAATTTAAAATGAAAGAAATGTACTCAATTGAATTTTCGGAAAAAAATACGACCTTAAAATATGTTATTTCGAACTATGGATCACAAACTTTAATAAACTTGTACAGAGTATAATGAATTCGGATTGAAGAAATATTTAATATATCATTGGAAGAGTTGAATGTTAATATAGCCAAAGAAATTTGTATGAATTTTTATGATATTGCGATTTGGACACTAACATTTTGTAAAACTATAATTATATACATTATAAAAATGGCTATTTTATACCATTTTTCGTATGAATATTTTTTACCTCTACCTTAAAGCTAGTTTTGGCCTCCTTCAAAATAAAATTCTGGTTCTGCCACAGGTTACATTACGAGTATCTTTTTTTTTTTTTTTTTTTTTTCAAAGGAAACATAGAGGCCGGGCTCTTTTCGGAGACGTGAGTTGACACTCATACACAAAAGTCAAAAACTTTTTTCGTCCATTGGGCTTTGTATAAGACCCATTTTCAGGTCAGGAGTAGGCCTAGTACCAATGTATTGGGGGGCGGCTGCCTCATTTACCTAAGGCTCCAATTGGTCCTGTTTGTACTTTGTAGTACAACATGCACTATGCATGGATCCCTTCAGTTTGAAAGTGATAATCCATGCTCTAGATCAGGCTCACAATAAAAAATTCAAAGAAAAAAAAATACTAAATATACCAAATTTTATACCAAAATTTTTAAATAAAACAACATAAGCGGACAATATCATGTCAGGCCCATTTATAACACGTTATCAGCACGATCGTGATGGGGGGTGTGTTGTGATCCTGAAGATCCCACATCGCTCCCACACAATCTACTGAGTGGGTTTAAATGGGGGGTTTGACCCTTCACCTAGTATGACGCGTTTTATACCCGTGAAGCCCAGTAGTGCTAAAGCAGACAATATCATGCTAGGCCCATTTACAACACATGGCAACATAATAGAACTCCTATTTTCGTGCATTTTTAGTAGATGTTCTATTTTGCTACCATGTCATATGGTTTAAAAAATTTGGCCACAATAACATTACTCAAATTTTCAAAAATAGATTTGTCATTACCAGTGCATTTTACTTAACTGTTTACTGTGCAAACTTGTTTACTGATTTACTAATCTTTTGTTTAAGTTAAATTGTAAGTTGGGTTAACTTGTGTGGCTGAATAGTGTCCAGGTGTTTGGTTATTATTGGATCTTTTTGCTTGTTTTGTGGTTAGAATGAAATGAAGGAAACTTATAAAGTTTCAAGACTATTCATGTGCCCCCTGTTCTTATGCAGCAAACATGTGTTTTTGGGTCTCCTCTTGTTAATCTGCAGTTTGCATTGAGTTTAACCTATTGGAATTGCTAACAGGGCTTAGAATATTCATTTGGAATACTTGTAGAAATTTTTTCAATCAAAGCTAGATTTTCCAACCATGGAGGATTCCAAAATTCCATTCATTCCTCATTTTAGTAGTAATTCATTTTATTTCAAATCTCGAAAACGAAGTTACTACAGAATTAAAAAAGAAGAAGAAGAAGAAAGAAAGAAATAAATAAAGAAGGCGTAAACAATAATAACAGTAACAGCAGCAACAACAAGATAGATGATGACAGCATGCACCGCACTACCGTGATGTATCATCTTATAATTTCAATGATTCACCAGCTAGCAGCAGCCCCTTTTGTTCCTCGCCATGGATCCTTGTTGGAACAAATATTTTCTTAATCAAATGCAATTCTTTGATAACATCTTTGATGTTCATTCTTTCATCGGGCTGTTCAACAGAACATGAAACTCCAATTCCAGCAATGGAAACCAAACACTCCCACATTTTACCTTCCAAGTCTCGGCCATTTCTTGCATTGGTGGCAGCTTCTTCAAATTCTCTTAGCAAACATGAATCAACAATCTCCCTTACCTGTTGAAGTAAACCTGTTTCAACAAAATTATGGAGGCTCAGACCATCTTTAAACATGTCATCGGTCGGTCTCTTTCCAGTGACCATCTCCAGCAAAAGTATCCCGTAGCTGTAGATATCCCCTTGCAACGACACCTTTCCACCCATTCCATATTCTGCAAAATATTAATTTTCTAAATCAGAAACATCCTGAAACTAACAATATTTTCAGCAGAAACAAACAACTTAATTGGTTTTTAGGCCTGAACCAATTAACATTTTCCTAGATTTATTTTGGTGCCCTCAATTTTTCATTGACATCAAAAGTGTTTTTAATATCTAATAAAGTTGAAGATCGAGGTTAAAAAAGTTGAAGAGGAAAAGTGTAATTATATAATAATAATAATAATAATAATAATAATAATAATAATAAATTGTGCAAGTTTTGGGAGAGCCTAGGTTTAAGTCAAGGCTCATGCTCACATTTTAAAAAAGAATTTATCCTCAATGCTATATGTCATGATATCACTAAAGAACCACCGTGGACCCCAGTCTACCTGATTTTTCCTTATATATAGCACAATCGATACCCTACGGAAAATATTAGTCTAACAAACCTTTCCATCAATAATCAGCATTTAAAAAAATATATTTTCTAGTGGAGCACGTTAATATGTGGGCTGGTCATCAAGATTAAAATTATGGATAATACATAAATATAGTTGTGCTATGAATAAAGAGAAAAATAAGAAAACATACCTGGGGCAACATATCCTATAGATCCCTTGATCGCAGATGAATTGCTTTGATTTATACTGAAGTTGCCTGTATCCTCATAGAGCAACCTAGCTAATCCAAAGTCCCCAACATGAGCCACCATATCATTGTCGAGAAGAATATTGCTTGGCTTTAGGTCACAGTGAACAATTGGAATCCCGCAATGGTGGTGGAGATAATCCAGTGCCATAGCAACATCGATTGCTATGTCTAGTCTTTGGCAAAGGTTCAAATTCCTCCATTGGTGCAACCAGTTTTCTAGATTCCCTTTAGGCATGAACTCAAAAACCAGAGCCAAAAATTCATTACCTTTGAAGTCCACACTTGAGCAGGAAGTTAGAATCTTGAGGAGATTTCGATGTCGGATGTGTCTCAAGGCATTGCATTCAGCCATGAAACTCTTGGAAGCTCCATGCTTATGAAGGTTAAGTACCTTCACTGCAATAGGTCTTTCATCTTCACCAAGAATTCCTTTATATACAGAACCAAAACTACCTATACCAAGCAAGCTAGATGAAGAGAAACCACCGGTCGCTTCGTGAAGCTCTTTGTAAGACACCCTCAAGTACACTTCTCCCAAGGAAGAAGCGGAAGTGGACTTCCTTTTTGGCTTTCTTCTTTCATAAAAAATAACAAAACCAACTATAAAAGCTAAACAGACACCACCAGTAATAGTTATAGCAATTATAGCTTTAGTGGAAAGAGGCTTCCCTCGCTTCCTTGACTCTAAATTAGGGCAGGTTGGCAGCTGCAATAGAGAAATTCCTCCACAAAGATTCTTGTTGCCGATAAGAGAAATTTCACTAACATTTTTGAAAACTCCTTTGGTTGGAACCTCACCTTCGAGGTGATTGAAAGATAGATTTAAACTTTCCAAAACAGAGAGATCTTGTAGTTCTTTTGGAATCCTTCCGGACAAGTTGTTGCGTGAAAGATCTAGGATTCTAATACCTCTCAAAGAGTTCAATGATGGAGGGATGTTGCCTTCAAGCAAGTTACCTGCCATGACAAGATATTCCAATGCCAAACAGCTGCCAAGCTCGCTTGGAATTTTACCGGACAACTTGTTATCATCAATATGGATCGACTGAAGATTTTTCAAGTTACCAACCTCTACTGGGAAGGAGCCTGTCAATGAGTTCTGGGACAATTCGAGCTCTCTCAATTTATCTAAACGACCAAAGACGTTTATGGGTATGCTACCACTTAGTCCATTTTCTCCAAGTGATAATATCTCCATACCTCTGCAGTTTTTGAGTGATGAAGGAATGCTTCCTTTCAAGTTGTTGCCCCCCAGTTGGAGATTGAATAGACGAGTGAGGTTTCCAAGGGTGGAGGGGATAAAACCGGATAATCTGTTAGTAGCTAATGATAATACTACTAATTGTTGAAGCTTGCCAATGGATGCTGGGATTACACCGGTGAAATAATTTTCCTCTATACCAAATACAACTAAGTTGATTAGGTTCCCAATTCCTTCAGGGATGCTTCCAGATATTTTATTTCCTCCAAAATACAGGCCGGTAAGTTGGGTTGACAGATTAACAATGGAGTTTGGTAACACGCCACTAAATTGATTTTTAGCAATACTCAACGAACTTAAGCCGCTGACATTGGCAAGAGAACTCAGAAAACTCAAATCACCAGATCTCTCACTCCCTAAAGAATTATTTTGGAGGCTCAACCACCGAAGATCCTTGAGCACTCCTAGATTATTAGGGACTTGTCCACTCAGATTATTTCCACCTACATCAAAATGTTGAAGTCTTGAAATATTGGGTAGTGTCACTGGAATTGATCCAGTAAACTGATTTAATGCAAACGTAACATAGTGAAGATTTGGAAAACTAAGTCCCATGTTGGACATAAGATTTCCAGAAAAATGGTTAGATGCTAATGCGAGTGTAGTGAGAGATGAAAGATTATATAGCGAGGAATGAACCATACCAGACAGATTATTTGCACCTAATTGCATAAACGTCAAGCTTTTTAACCGACCTAGATTGGGTGGAATACTTCCCTCTAAACTATTGTCAGAAAGTGATAAATACACTAGAGACGAAAGGTTCCCAAGAGAAGATGGGATACCACCTGTTAAACTATTGGAGTGGAAGGACAAATAAATGAGCTTCAACATAAACCCAATCTGGAAGGGAATTTTTCCAATGAGGCTATTGTACCGTAGACTAATTTGTTTGAGGTTTGAGCAGTTTGCTAAACTAACTGGAATTTCACCTTCGAGAAAATTAGAGCTGAGATTGAGATATTGCAGCCTGGACAAACGACCCATCTCTTTTGGAATGGTACCTTGCAACTTGTTGCTAGAAAAGTTAACCTCTCGTAAGAAAGTAAGGTTTCCAATAGAAGGAGGTAGAGACCCTCCTAAGCTCTGGTCGTCTAATCTCAAAACTGTAACCCTTTGATGTCGGCGACCGCATGTAACCCCTTGCCATTGGCAGAAGTGGAGAGAATCATTCCACCAACTTAGTGCTCCATCTGGACCATCCACCTGCAGATAACTCTTGAAGGCAAGCAATGCAAGTCGATCAGTCTCATTTCCGAAGGTTGGGGTGGGCGAAAGAGATTCCAAACTTAATGATTTGACACAAATTAAAAGATTGACAAGGAAAAATGAGCAATATAATTTCAAGCTAAGATGTGGTATTTCCATTATAGTGAACAAGCTCAACATGGTGCTCCAAGCAAACTGATTACTCCAGTCTATTTATAGAAAATGCCTAGTAACATGTCCCCATATATTGTTCACATAAATCTACGTCAGGGCACCCGTAATATGAGTTATTGCTACTGCTGTGAGTGACTGTTGACTTGAACATGTCCATTTGGGTATCCAATTGTGCTCATGCCAAAGAAAACTCAAAATTTTTTCCAAGAAAAGACAAGTGGCATCTTGCATTAATTGGTACAATAACCAAAACGTGTGGGAAATTCAATTGGGTGCAATATGAATTATGCATAATATTTATATATTTACACTAGCGTATATAGAAAGAACCCAGCAGCGTGATGATCGAAGGGGGTCCTTCAACTTCACTATATGAGGACTCCATGCCAAAATATCTACTTAATTAGATGACCCAGTCATGTCCATAAAAGTTGTGTGCTGCTAAATTGTGGCATATTCAAGCTAGCCTTCTTAATTTGTCTCATGGTAGAGTAAAGGCATCAAACTATAAAATGCTAACTGTATATGAACATATATATTGAAAATCATGCTGCTAGGTGGTGGCCAAAAATCACAAATTTTTGACGGTTGGTTTAGCAATTTTCCAATGTAAGAATCATTTTTCTCAGAGTGTCGTTTTTAAGAAAATTGTAAGCATCATTGGTTTAGCAATTTTTGACAGTTGGCCAAAAATCATCCATGCCAAAACTCACAGTGATCCAACGGTTGGTTTATTAAAAATGACACTCTGAGAAAAGTGTGACCCTTTGTCTTCAAAATGTCACAATTTTTCACGGTCGGGATTCTGAAAAACTAACTCTTACTATAATTTTTGGTATGCATGACATGAATAAGAATATTATTTAATCCAACGGTCAATTTTTCAAAACGTACTTTATAATTGACCCTAAACAAGTCACTTTATGCAAATTTGTGTAAGGTGTATATTATAATAGCTGCTCTAAAGATCTATAAATATTTATATAGGTTGGTCCCATACATGTTGACATTATACCAAATCATATAACAGGCAACCAAACAAATTAAAGTAGCAAACAAATTTATGCATTTTATTGATGAAGTAGGGCATCCTTGATTTTAATTAACTGATGCTTAATGCCCCACGTACCTTTCAGATGACCTGTACGTATTAACCCTCTTTAGCAATTTTAACATTGTGTCCCATTCAAGCGCAAGTGGTCTGAGTTTGTACATTTATCTAACATATTTTCAATTGGATGGTTATGCATTAGTGCAGTTGATAATGACTTCTTTTTATTTTTCTTCTTTTTTTGTCAAACCAATTGATTGGTGAGATGGAAAATTTCAAACCACTTGGTGGGAGAGAAATTATTTTGCAATTGACAATATGAATTGTTTTACTTTATTGTTTATCCAACTAGTTGGTAATGACTTGCATGTCTTACTTTATTGTTTTCTGTATGCTATCTGCGTCATACTTTATTGTTCCAAACCAAATAAGTTTTAAGAATTCAAAGGCTTGTTTGAAACTCTAAAAATTATATCAAGATAAGTACGATCTTTTACTGTTATTTAATTTTTATATGAATCAATTTATAGTTAGTCCACTATGTGGCACAATGTATGTCACAGTTGTTATCTTGTAGGGTTCAAGTTTGGCACTGAAAGTAAGGAGTTGGGTTTTGTAGTTCATTTTTTAACAGAGTTAAAAAAACATAGCAAGACATATATGAAAAATGTTCTTACGAGGGATACCTCATTTTAACTAAAATCAGCTAAGAGCCTTGAGCCATTGGATTGAAATCTTGAGATGAATCATGCAATAAGTGAATGGGAATCCAAGGGCTTGTGTTCTTAGTTGATTTTAGTTAAAATGAGGTATAACTGACAAGATCAGGACTATATATATATATATATATATAGACACACACACAAAGGTGCTATGGTCTGGTACCTGATGCATCTTGCATCGGGTGCTCTCTTGTAGAGCTACTTGCATTGTAAATTTTGGAAAATTGACCATTGGATCATTAGATACACCTATAATATATGTCATGCCTGCCAAAAATTACAGTGATCCAACGGTTGGTTTATGAGAAAATTGACCGTTGGATCACTGTGATTTTTTTGCAGACATGACATACATGATATGAGTATCTAATTCAACGGTTAGTTTTTCAAAATTTTCATTGGAAATGGCTCTACAAGAGACCACCTAATACAAGATGCATTAGGTGCACATGATATTAGAAGTTATATATATATTACATGTGGGGTTAACCCTTCAATTATGTGTGATAAAGATGCCCACATGAGTCACATGACTGATATCATTACATCTGCCTACTGAGTCAAAACTCATATTCCATTACGTGTTGCTTTATTATGATTAATTATGCTTATTGTATAGCATAAAACACATATAAAAACTTATATCAACAACTCTCAACTACTCTCTCTCCCTTTTTCCTTCTCTTCTTTTTCCTGTCTGAATCCCCCATGAATGAATCATTACTATATATATATATATATATATATATATATATATATAT